>CM046865.1:5303899-5586080 GCA_025617745.1 Heliocidaris erythrogramma | reverse complement strand
CTGGACGCATAGTTCCCGGAACGCCGAAGGTGGCGCTATATTTCATCGAACACCTATCGGAACACTGAAAGGCTTTCATTAGGAAAAGTTCTGTTGCGAATAGAGAGCTCCAGTTTTCTATGATCGCGTTTACCCTTTTTCGCTTTAAATACATGGATACAACACTGAACAGTTTTAATTACATATGACCTCCTTGAAATTAAATGACTCGCAGGTTAAATAGGAGAATTTAGCAGTTTTTTGTCAAGTTGCTTGATTTGATGACGTCATTGGCGATTTATAAGCCCATTTATAAGCCCTTGGCATATTAAAGTCTTTGGCGATTTATAAGCCAGTTATAGCCAAAATTCGTGAAAAATATCGGCATCAAAACATCGTCTGCAAATACGTGCCATAATCAACAACAACAACAACAAATATCAGCATACTCGTGATATAGGACCCGCTCGACGCATAGTTCCCAGAACGCCGAAAATGCTTTCATTAGGGTTCTAACTTCAGTCAGCAAAAATATCTGGGCAAGCCAATATCTGCAAAGTAACTACGTGTGTTTGTAAGTAAATTGAAGTTATTTTATGTTTATTTTTAATATCACGCACATAGATCTAGACTCTGTTTTAACTTCTAGTACAGTACAACATGCAACCACTCACACTAATGCAAGGTTAGTCTTAAGACTACAGCACTATAAACTCACAGGCTAACGTCGCACAACAACATGCATGACATGTGCATGATGTGTGCTAACTTAAAGTTTAACGTTAGACCTGGGGATTTATTTTAGCTCGTGTACAAATCCAATTTATCATCCCCAAGAATTTGGGGAAACCCATCGGAAATAAAAATTTGTTAGTTAATACACAGATCGGGATATTTGTGCATTAAAAATACATATTTGAGTCTAGTAAGTAAAAAAAAAATCATGAAATCCTTGTTTTTCAATCATTTTTCTTATTTTTTCAGTGGTATTTTATGAGTAGCCTAAATCTGAATAGGAGGTTGAGGTGAGTGTTGCGTCTTTTGTGATTTCAGATGCGCAGACGTGGGGCATCTGGCCATATAAATAATGTTGTCCTGGAAATAAATGTGGAGAAGTTGTAAAAGTGTGGAAATGGTGTACTTGAAAGTTGAAGACTAAAGTAAAACAACAAGTGATTAGACTGTTGCTGTTGCCTGTTGGTACTGCAATAACATGAATAAGAACATGGCATAGGCTACCTAAGATAGAGTGAGGCGAAGTCGACTGTATGTTACAGGGCTCTCCATAACTAAGGCAATAAAAAGCAGCAGAGCACAAGTGCTATTTTGACATGAAAAATTCTACGTGGACAAGCTTTTGCATGCATGTCGCGGCGTGCAGTCGGAGATCACCATGTCATTAAATATCAAGTTATTACAGGTGAGAGGATGCATTTCCTTTAGGCAATGCGTCCTCTCACCTCCAAACACCAAAAACATGGTTATCCCGATCCTTCCAATTCTCATTTTGTCCAAAGGGAAAAATTCCCTCATTCTGGGTACTTTTTAAACTACATCATAGCAAGTTTCACTCTACCTCAAAGTCCATAACAACATTCTTTCGTCATGTGCACCCATAATATACATTCATTGAAGCCAATACCTCAATTTCAATTCAATTGTACATTTTACTTATTGCATTACATGTACCTTTAAACTTTCTATCAATATCAGCTAATGCAATATAACTGTCTTCACTTTTGACCAAATAATCCATCTCGTGAATTTCATAGCCACTTAAATGCCTACACAAATCGGAATTACTATGCCATAATTGAGCAAGAACCTGTCCTGCAACCTAGATGCAAACTAGATGCAAACTAAAGCACTTCATAGGAAACTTCAACACATATTTTCTTATCAGTCCACCCATCGACTTCTGTGCTATACCAATACCCAACCCTAGCTCCGACATGTCTGGATATTCCACAACAAGATTTTCTCCAGAGTACAGGCTAAAGAAGTAGGCGGACACATGATAAACAATAGAGCAGTTTCGTAATGTATTCAATTGAATGCATAGGTCTTTGTGAAGTACTGGATACGAATGATTCATTTCATCTGTTTAAGAATAATGATATTTCAATAGGCAGAATGTGAATTGCATACATTAGTTGTTACTACGTTGGGAAAACTAGTAACAACTAATGTATGCATTTCACATTCTGCCTAGTGAAATACAATTATTCTTACCGGGTGAATGGAATAATTCACATGCATTCAGTTTAAATACATTACGAATATGGTCTGTTTGTCGTATTTCACTGCTGATCAACACTGCTTGCAGAATCTGTCTTCCCTTAAAGGGAAATTAACCTCAGCGTATGAATTAGCTTATTTTGAATGGTGTAGTATATGCCTCTTATTTGATACATACAAGAATCATGTAAAAACATAGGATATAGATATAAATCACTATTTTCCAGCCAAGTTATCGTCTGCTAGCAATAATAAGGGGGCTGCCATTACTTTATGTGTACACGAAAATATTTTTCATCCCAAGTAAAATTTCCTTCATCGTTAACTTGTAATTGACCAAATAATCCATCTCGTGAAATTTCATAGCCACTTAAATGCCTACACAAATCGGAATTACTATGCCATAATTGAGCAAGAACCTGTCCTGCAACCTAGATGCAAACTAGATGCAAACTAAAGCACTTCATAGGAAACTTCAACACATATTTTCTTATCAGTCCACCCATCGACTTCTGTGCTATACCAATACCCAACCCTAGCTCCGACATGTCTGGATATTCCACAACAAGATTTTCTCCAGAGTACAGGCTAAAGAAGTAGGCGGACACATGATAAACAATAGAGCAGTTTCGTAATGTATTCAAATTGAATGCATAGGTCTTTGTGAAGTACCTGGATACGAATGATTCATTTCATCTGTTAAGAATAATGATATTTCAATAGGCAGAATGTGAATTGCATACATTAGTTGTTACTTACGTTGGGAAAACTAGTAACAACTAATGTATGCATTTCACATTCTGCCTAGTGAAATACAATTATTCTTACCGGGTGAATGGAATAATTCACATGCATTCAGTTTAAATACATTACGAATATGGTCTGTTTGTCGTATTTCACTGCTGATCAACACTGCTTGCAGAATCTGTCTTCCCTTAAAGGGAAATTAACCTCAGCGTATGAATTAGCTTATTTGAATGGTGTAGTATATGCCTCTTATTTGATACATACAAGAATCATGTAAAAACATAGGATATAGATATAAATCACTATTTTCCAGCCAAGTTATCGTCTGCTAGCAATAATAAGGGGGGCTGCCATTACTTTATGTGTACACGAAAATATTTTTCATCCCAAGTAAAATTTCCTTCATCGTTAACTTGTAATTGATTTTTAGAGGACAAATATATATTAGATATAGTCACATATTCTGAAATGTAAGTTTAGTTTTATATATTTTTTAAAAGGTCTTAATTTATTCATAAAAAATATACTTTCTGTACGTGGAGACGGAGAATTGACGTCAAGGACGGAGACAATCGTAACAATACCAAACAAAGCGAGGAATCTGCATTACAGGATGGCTATTAGAACTCATGGGTCGTCAATTATCTAGGCCCATGGCCAATAACAATCGTAATACAATCAGAACAAAGCGACGTATCTGTTGTAAAGGTAGGCTATTATCAATGCATATGGTACCTAATGATCCGTGTCATGCACAAAATGGCAGCCTCCATGGAAAGACGTAGCAGACGATTCCGCATCTAGAATATCACGTGGGTTAATTGTCCTTTAAGTTGTCAAGCTCTGGAATGATCTACATCAACCACTGGGTTGTTATCACATATTTGATGAGTTATTGTATAAGCAAGGGAGCAACGCAAACGAGCGGCAATTTTTTCCCTTTTCACCCCTCAAATTGATATTTCTTATGTATTTTACCCTTACAAAAAATGCATTGGAATACAACGACCTAGCAAACGATATTTTTTTGAAATTTTGAACATTCCTATTTTGGGGGCGCAAAATGAATGAAAACCTAGAAGAAATATATATGAGGAATTTAGTAAGGCAATTGCAAGGCAAATTTTTTATTTCTATCGAATGTTCTATACTTTGAAAGTGCTTTTTATGCACTTATATCCGATCTGGGGCGCAACATTTAACAAGCTCCCTGCCTTTAATATGCGGGTGGGGAGGGGGGCAGAGCAACTATAGAGTAAATAAATGGTTAACACAGGAAAGGGTTTGGTTTTCGGTCAACTCTTCTATTTTTTTCGGACAGCTGGCGTGTGCGAGCGCGAAAAAGAAAGCCATCCGCTAGGCCCCGCCCCTAGCGACGCGTGGCTTTGTTCATTGGACGTTCGCTGTCACGTGATCTCTGTAAAAGAATTTTGCAACAGGTACCTTTGTAATTGCAATTGTTGTGTGCTACGCTTGATTGTGTCTCTTTTCCTTTACAAGTTGATTTGTTACTTTACTTAGCCTAGTATAACTTTAAAGAGAGTCTGAAAGTCTCAAGACCCCTTTGAATGGGGGGGGGGGGGGTGAACCAAATGGAATTGTGACGGCGAATGATGAATGAAAGTTAATGTGTTAGAATGTGATACCTGTTCAGAATGAAAGAGAGAAAATAATTCACTAATCAGCTGGTGAGGGTGCGGCGTGTGAAAATAATAGACAAATTATTTAGCTCTTTTAAAGACCCCAACCGAAGCCAAAAATGGAATAGACAAATTATATATCTACAGAAAGCTGTTTATTCTCTGAATATAACAATGCAAGCTTCATGAGCTTTCATTGCCTGTGGGAGGAGTAAGAGCATCTCAAATGTTTGGATTAGAGGGCTTGGAAAATGGGCAGCCGTCGAGTATAATCACAGGCCTGCAGGGGGTCGAAATTTATAACGTCATTTCTTGTGGACGTCACGAACATATGATCCAATTCTGCATGCCAAAGGTACGTGTTTTTTTTTTCTTGATTTGTAAGTCATGATTATTGTTTGTAAATGCATTACAATGGAAGATATGGTGTTTCAAATCACTCAACTGCATCACATTGTTACAGAAATGAAAATCGAAGTTACAGCTATTATTTTGTAACCAAAACACACATTATAGGCGTCTTGAGTGTTTGGCCCAGCGCAGGCTCAGCTGAGCTGAGCTGCACGAATGTCTCCATAAGACGGTCATACAAATGAATAAATAACAGAACTTACATCCATAGAATATGTATACAAGCTATAAGTATATATCAGAATTATAGTGCAAGCAAGCAATTTTAAAAGTTTTTAAAAACTGATATGGTAGAAATAACAGAACTTCCATCCAGAAAAATGAATACAAGCTATACGTTTATATCAGAATTATAGTGCAAGTAAGCAATTTCAAACTTTTTTAAAAACTGATATGGTAGAATGCTAGTTTTCTTAAATTTTATTACATTCTTTTCAGTGAAAACAAATATTACTCTCACTTAAAAAAAAAAATTTCATTGAACATGAACGAATTATCGGTTCTTATGCTAATCTGAGGGGGTAGTGGGTTTTATACAGGCCACCCGTAATCTCATGAAAGAGCAGGCCTACATCTACATCATCTGCATGATCATCACATTGTAGATTCTTGCCCGCAGTCAAAGAGCTACTTTTCACTAGCGTTAGGGAATTGATTCTATTATTCCTTTGTTCTTCTCCTTTTCTCCCTTCTGCTTTTTGCTTTCCTTTTTTTTCTTTTTCTATCTTGTTCTCTTCCCCCTCCCCCTTTTTTAACGTTTTATATGAGATCTTAGCACTTTTATCAGCGTGTTTATCTAGGCCTTTGCATATGAGGGGGATCTGAAATCAACAACTCCGACCCCCCCCCCCCCCTTCACCCAACTGCCATAAAAAATACGAATACAGACCGAGCAATACATTAATTCGGCAATTCTTTTCTTGAACGGAATATTAAATAAAATATAGGTCATAAACCTTGAAGGCCTGTTATTAGAAATATTATTTTAGATAATTACAACTTCTATTGTATTGTCTAAAAAAATGTAGCCGAAATATCTATTGCAATATTGTGACGTGTGGAATAGTATTTACAAAATTGGTCTTATTATACCTGGCATATGTCCTATCCGAAATTATCAAATATGTTGCAGCAGTCAGACCGTATGTCTATGTAGGCCTATTCGGGCCATATGTTTGTGGTTATCATTATTGTCTGCTCATAGTACTCTGATACACAGATCTGTAAAACAATTGCTAATGGTATCGACAGAAAATAGATAAAACGCTATTTATTATAGACTCATACTCTGTGTATGCTTTAAAGAAGGATATTAAATACAGCTCACACTCAATATAGACCCTTCTCTCTTCCCATAAATATTTTCCATAGACCTTTATTTTAGCGTTCACATTTTTCCTTAATTAAAAAATGAATCAAGGTAGTTATGATGAAAAAGGAGAGCGTAAATCTACCAAACATCAGAGGATTAATCAAGAACATAGTCCTCAGCTTTTTTCATTTCCTTTAATTTACTAAATGGAATAGATCAACTGCCTAAATAAAATCCTGGCTACGGCAGTGTAAACAGAAAGCTATAAACAACTTCCACTTAACATAATTCATTGCCTTTTTTATCTTTATGGGAGTGGGAGTTCACAAAAAGCTACGTATGGGATTGTTTTACAAATCCTGTAATATACGCCAGAAAGGTGTTTTAGAAATTTGATTTCAGCACACAAAGTTTGTCGTGGAATGCTCAAATTTCAAACTATGGTTGTTTGTACATACTACTGACCCTTATTTACGAAAATGGGCCTGAAACCTTTTTAATGGAAGCTGGAAGGTACCCGCCGTGTATAATTATTTTACTTGACTATCACCCGTAATATCGGCACATCACGTAGCTTATGTGTCGATATGTATTAAGTCTGTGATATATGATTTTTAATGCACTTTCAATTGTGCCGTAATTAATAGATTCAGGGATCCCAATCATGTCCTTTCAGGTGCCCCCCAAAATGATGTAGTCTTGATTGATTTGATAAATACTATTTGTAGAACACATTTCCAAGTATCTTTAGAAAGAAAATAATGATATCATTCCTCTAGAATTTGGGCACCAACCTAAAGTATCATACCCCACAATGTATCATTGTATTTTTATGTCAAAATAGCCATTAACTGAGCTTATATTACCTCGAGAAAAGCATCTAAAGCAGTCTTTTCGACTCTAGTGAGTAGCTGGTTCTTTGGGCCCTTTTGGAACAAATGCCGGGCCCCTGAGGATTTTGGTGGGTCTTGACCATTACTATATTTCATTTTACTGTTTATAGTGGGTTTTCAACACCAACGAACGTTTCTAGCCCCAATTTTGGCTCTGAAATGCATAAAAACAATGGTGGGCCACTTAAACTTAAAATGAAGACGAAAAGTTAATCAGTTGTCTCACGATGTGCAAACGAGGAAAGCTACGAAGTTTCGACCGCTACTGGTAGTCTTCGTCAGGCAATGAGCATAGACTACGCTGCGCGCTTCTTATATAGCAGCGGCAGGGTTCCGGGGAGCCGGGTGCGTGCTATTGTTTCTCTCTATAGTCCATGGGCCAGAAACCGAAAAGGTCCCCCCCCCCCCCCCCCCCCCTTAGGCACAATTTTAAATGATGTTTTTCTGTTAGCTAGGACCCTCAGCTATCAGAATCTGCTTGTTTGCCATAAAGTTGGTGGTGGGTGTGGCCACCAGGGCCGTTACCATGGTAACGGATCAAGAAAAATATGAATTTTAGGAAAAGTCATATAATTCCAATTCACGAATCTAAGAATACTTGGTAAGCATCCTAATATGTGTATTTTAAGGTGCCCAATCGATTGCAACCATAATCAGAGCCATTTAAAGTCATGGGCGTGTCAAAAAATGGCCGTTACTATGGAAACGGTACCATAAAAAGCGGGTTTTTTGACAACTTTCCAAACTTATAAATATGAAATAGCCAAAAAGGTGTATGCACAAGCCTAAAGTATGTTTTTCTATTAGCTAGGACCCTCAGCTATCATAATCTGCCTATTTCATGTACAGTTGGTGGTGGGTGTGGCCTGTAGGACCGTTACTATGGTAACACACCAAAAATACTGGATTCTTAGAAAATACTGCATCTTTGTAATTCAATAGCTATAAAATATATGGTAAGTATCCCATTATGTGTATTTCAAGCTGGCTGATAGATTGCAATCACAATCTGAGCCATTTAAAGTCATGGGCGTGTCAAAAAAGGCCGTTGCTATGGAAACGGTCCAACAAAAAGCTGATATTTGTGAAAAAATCTATCTAACTAACCATTACAAAATAGAAAGAAAAAAATGTCTGCACAGTCTTTGATAATGTTTTTATATTAGTTATGACCCTCAGCTATCATAATTTGCTTGTTTGACATCAAAGTGGTGGTGGGCGTGGCCGCTAGGGCCATTACCATGGTAACACATAGCGAAATACTGGAATTTAGAAAATACCGTATATTTGTCATATAGCAGCATAAAATATATGGTAAGGCCTCTAATATATGTATTTCAAGCTGTCCCACTGATTCCAACCACAATCTGAGTCATTTGAAGTCATGGGCGTGTAAAAAAGGGCCGTTGCTATGGAAACGGTCCCACAAAATGCTATTTGTGGAAAATATCTATGATTTATCAATACAAAAAAGAAAACAACTGTCTGCACAATCTTAAATCATGTTTTTCTGTTAGCTAGGACCTTCAGCCCTCATATTCTTCCTATTTTACATAAAGTTGGTAGTGGGCGTGACCACTAGGGTTGTTACTATGGTAACACACCAAGGAATTGAATTTTAGAAAATACTATATATCTGTAATTCAACATCACAAAAACAAATTGTACCCATATAACTATATGTATTTTGGGGTGCCCGTTTGATTGCAAGTAGAATCAGAGTCATTGGAAGTCACCGTCATGTCAAAACATGGCTGTTGCTATGGAAACAATATGATAAAAATTGAATATTTCAACACAAAACAAAGAACAAGTGGTATATACAGCTTAAAATGGTGTTTATCTGTCAGCTAGGACCCTCAGCTATCATAATCGAAAGCTTCCTAGTAGCCACAAAGTTGGTTGTGGGTGAGACTGTCAAGGTAGCTACCATGGTAAGGCACCAAAAAAGAGTTTTAGAATAATAGATAATAATATAAAATTGATCTTACTTACCCAGGATAACCACATCAGTAATATTACTGCCCTGCAACTATCATTGCCTACATCTGGGTCAAGCAAAACAAATGTGGGCAAAACACCTTGCCCAGGGATGTAAGCACCGATCAAGGATTGAATCCAAGAGCTCTAGTATGAGAGTGAAAGGCCTTCACCAATATACCACAGTGCTTCCACCATGTATATGTAATGTAACGAAGTACAATGTAGGCATCTAATTATACACAATTGAAGCTGCGCCTTTAATTGCAATCAAAAGCCGGATTAGTTTAGGTCAGTCATATAAAAATATGCCGTTGCTAAAGGAAAAGAATGATAAGAAAGCTAATATTGATTTTTAAGAAAGGGATATTTATGTATCTAAATAATGAATTATAAACAAGTGCAACTGTCCTACTGGTTCAAATCCAGATCAACAATATTTTCCAGGTTGGAGGCCTCAAGTTCATGCCTGGGAGGACACTTGCTATGACAAACGAAGATGCAAATGTTCAAATAGATATGCAAGGCTTCTGAAAATTCATTGTATTTTATAAGCCAATTCATATTAAAAAGGTACCACTGTACTTAGAGATACTCTCACTCTCACCCTCACTCTACTGTGCTGTCGTAGTACAGTATTAACTTTGACCACTTGGTAGGTGTTGTACTGTGGCTGTGAGCACCAAAAGCATCTTTAAAATATTGGCATTTCAGAAAGTGGCATTGTTTTAGTTGAACATTATTTTAAAACAATATAACAGTATAGACATGCTAGATATCTCCATTGCAAGCAGCCTGAATGATTGCATTGAAAATGTTAATCATTTATTCCCAATGATCATATCCAAATATGGTCGCTGCTAAGGCAGATTATGATCGAGAAATCTATATTTAGAAAATAGTGGCATATTTCTGTGATTTCACAACACGAAAAATAATGTTAGTAATGATATATTTTTATAAAGTTAATTTCTGACTGTACTGCTAACTGCAATTAATGTGTCGGTTTTGAGTTCACAGTCATCTGTGAAATGATAACTGAGGTACATAAGTGTCCACACCCAGTTGACATGAGTGAGAGCTACTTGTATTCCACTTTGCCCCTTCAAGGATTTCTATAAATGGATGCCATTAGGAATCAGAAGTTATAGAGCATCCTTGGGATAGAGGTACGGAACATTTTCAGTAGAATTCCTCTTGCAGCAACACCCGCTACTTTGGATGAGGTTGAGGATTACCCATCAGAGTTATCATGAAGAACAGATACAATAAGGCATTGACAGACTTCAGAATTACATACCAAACTATACTAAGTAAATTTGAATTTCCTCTAGGGGATAAGTGAGGATTCACTCATCATCTTCATCCTAACCATAGAGACATTACTCAAGTATTGCAAAAAAATGTATTCTCTTCTAACATAGTGGTGGAGGTATAGATGACACCTATATCTCCATCCTGAGTTCTGACTTTATTCTACCGAACCAAACCGGAGGAGGGTTGGATAATATCCTCACCATGACCTTCTTAGCATGTGATTCAAGCCAGATAAGAGTGCCTCACCATATCAGACTTGTAAGAAAGTCAACCAAGTTTTAATAAGAGAATACTCAGTTCAAGAACGCCTTAAAGCTGTAAAAGATAGATAGACAAACCCGCTGATGTTCACTAATTTCAAAATATTATGGACTTAGCCACTAAACTCTGCCAAAAATATACCCCATCCTTTATCCAACCATGCTTAAGGCAAGATAGTATTAGAGGAACAATCTCACAAACTATAGGCCATATCTCCTCTAAAGCCAAAAAACTGCAGCTTAACTGTAAGGGCAACCAATATGTAAACTTATAGGTCTTATGGTCCCCAACACATCAAGTCCTAGTATACATGTACCCCAACCATGCAAGTCGTGAGAATGCTGAGCTGCAATTGCACCACAGGCCTTCTCAGTGAGTCTTTTGAATACCTTCTAGCATTGCCTCCCTCCCAACGCCAAGGCATAGAGGTGGAAGCATTTTGGGGTGTACATACACCTGTTCTTTGTTTTGTGTCGATTAGTTACAGAAATATTCAATTTTTATCATACTGTTTCTATAGCAACAGCCATGTTTTGACATGACCGTGCCTTCCAATGTCTCTGATTCTACTTGCAATCAAACGGGCACCCCAAAATACATATAGTTAGATGGTTACAATTTGTTTTTGTGATGTTGAATTACAGATATATAGTATTTTCTAAAATTCAATTCCTTGGTGTGTTACCATGGTAACAACCCTAGTGGTCACGCCCACGACCAACTTTATGTAAAATAGGAAGAATATGAGGGTCCTACCTAACAGAAAAACATGATTTAAGATTGTGCAGACAGTTGTTTTCTTTTTTGTATTGATAAATCCTAGATATTTTTCACAAATAGCAGCATTTTGTGTGGACCGTTTCCATAGCAACGGCCCTTTTTTGACACGCCTATGACTTCAAATGACTCAGATTGTGGTTGGAATCAGTGGGGCAGCTTAAAATACATATATTAGAGTCCTTACCATGTATATTTCATGCTGCTAAATGACAAATATACGGTATTTTCTAAATTCCAGTATTTCGTTATGTTACCATGGTAACGGCCGTAGCGGCCACGCCCATCATGAAATCTTTGGAAAACAGGCAGATTATGAGAGCTGAGGGTCCTAGCTCACAGAAAAACATGATTTAAGATTGTGCAGACAGTTGTTTTCTATTTTGTATTGATAAATCATAGATATTTTACACAAATACAAGCATTTTGTGGGACTGTTTCCATAGCAACGGCCCTTTTTTACACGCCCATGACTTCAAATGGCTCAGATTGTAGTTGGAGTCAGTGGGGCAGGTTGAAATACATATATTAGAGGCTTTACCATATATTTTATGCTGTTAAATGACAAATATACGGTATTTTCTAATTTCCAGTATTTCGTTATGTGTTGCCATGGTAACGGCCCTAGTGGCCACGCCCACCATGAACTCTATGGAAAACAGGCAGATTATGATAGCTGAGGGTCCTAGCTAACAGAAAAATATAATCTAAGATTGTGTAGACACCTCTCTGTCTATTTTATACTGATAAGTTTAGATATTTTTCCAAAATATAAACTTTTTATGTTACCGTTTCCATAGTAACGGCCATTTTTTGACATGACCGTGACTTTAAATGACCTAGATTTTGGTTTCAATCAATCAGGAAACTCAAAATACATATATTTAGATGGTTACCGGTCATTTTTCAAATTTCTGAATTAGAAATATTAGGTATTTTAGTAAATTCCTATATTTCCTTGATGCGTTGCCATGGTAACGGCCCTGGTGGCCACACCCACCACTAACTCTTTGGCAAACAGGCAGATTCTGATAGCCTAGGGTCCTAGCTACCAGGAAAACATCACCAAAAAATGCGCCTAAGGGGGGGGGGGGGGGGAGGGGGGGGTCTACGTTGGCCCATAGACTACTACTCCGATGCTGTGCAATGGGGTTTACTAACGATGCGTGAAGCTCTGTCGTCAGGTGGTCGTAGAGACACTTCACTACCCCGCGCTTCACGGACTTCGGATGGTGCGAATAGTAAGCTAGGTATTGATCGGTGTGCGTGAGCTTCCTATATACGGTGGTAGTTAGATGGCCGTCGGTGTCGCGGTGCACCATGGTATCGAGAAAAGGCAATGCGCTCATTGCATTCCGTCTCCATAGTGAAACGAATGGAAATGGAATGGAGATGAAAACTTAAAATGTTGGCACTTTGGACACTTTTTATAAAAAATCAGTTGATGCCTTCGTTTTCAGCATTAAATTTCATATACGAATCCATGTTGAAAAAAGTGAACTCTATTTTCCATGAGGAGCCGTCTACATCAACTGACTGTAAATTTCAGTCCAACGAACTTCAGGTCTATGGAAGTAAAGGGCGGTTCAGCTACAATAGTGTGACTGAAATTTTAAGTCGGACATGTTGATACTTTTTCAGGGTTTTTTTTCCGTTCTACGAATGAAAATATTCTCTTAATTTAACACATGTATCAAGGATATTTCTGTCGCGCGACCACCTTAAAAGTCAGAAATGGCTTACAAAAATTGTTGTTATTGGAAAATAATGAGAATCATGCATTACAAACTTTACAGTATTTTTGACTCGCCATTTCCCGTCATATTGTCAACAATCCAATTACAATAAAATTATCCCATGTAAATGTCTGTCTGGCCCTTTGACTGACGCTCAAATACCCAATGCATTTAAGCACAAAACTAATGCTCAAAATTAATACCTAGTTGAATTCATGAACAAAACTAATGCTCGAATTACCTGTGAATTTGTGCACATGACTAACGCTTGCATTCAACGTGGAATTTCTGCACAAAACTAATGCTCGAATTCACTGCTAATTTCTATTGCATTTCTTAAACACCGTTATTCTTTTAAACATTTTAATGTTGAAAAAAAAACAAGCCAGAATCCGGAATATGTTTTTCGGAGTCCCGCTCCCACGCGTACATGCGGTCATTGTACTCTTTAAGCAACACTTTTCTTTAATTGTTACTTCTAATAGCAGTTACCTTAACTGTCTTAACTCTTACTGTGCCAAGGGGTTTAGCTCTCTTTAAAATGTTACCAAAAGGTGACCAATGCTTACTTTTCAAATGTTTGCACTTCATTAACCATCTATTATTTCACAAAATAATTTTGTAGAAAACTTGTAGGAAATTTATTACCATTTCTTATGATACCAACCATTATTACTTTACCCAACTTTATATGTAAGAATTATTTGAAAGTTACATTTGAGTTTCTTTTATGCTTTTTTTTTGGGTTTCTCATTTGTTTACTATTGTTTAATGTTGAAATAAGGAAAAATCTTTTCAAAATCGACAATTTTCTCTGAAAATCTCTATGGTAGAATATAATTACAATCATAAATTTAGAATGCTTGATTAATGCTTAAAAGAAAATGATACACGTTGACCACCATATACCTTTCCTGTTATCGAGGAAGTGGTGAATGAACATTACAAGTCTATCTTTCACAAATACGTGCCACCCTAGGTCATGTACAACCAATGTATGTTTCTAAAAGGACGGTGTATTTTGGCGCATTATCATGGTATTGAATAATGTTCTATTGTCAATGAATATAAACTACGAAACATGCAGTCTACGCATAATTATTCAATACAAGAGTCCATTGACAAAGTACCCGTGCGTCCCTTTTCTTGTGACAATCTTTTTCTTCGTTCTGTAATGTTTTCATTTTCCTGTTCAGTTCCTCCCTTCCTATAGATTAATTTCCCTTTCTTTCTTTAATTCCTCCTTCCTCCCTTCTACTATTATTTTCTTCTACATGTCTGTAAATTATTTATTAACTGGGGCCCATCCACAACAAGGCTAGCTTTACTTTAGGGCCCTCCACTCTCTCTCTCTCTCTCTCTATATATATATATATACATGAACGTAAATCTTTGAATTACATACATGTACTCTTTTTATTTTCAAATTCTTTCATTATTGTGACATTTTCTGTTCTTGAATTATGTAATCGATTTCTATTATTCCAGAATGTATTCCAAAATGTATAATTTTTATTTTTTATTGATTTGTGTGGAAATAAACAAACTGAAAGTGAAAACATGATTTGTATGGATTGTTTCTTATAATTTGTGTTGTAAGATGATACCAAAGACGTGATCAGCATAATCCTGACAGACCCGGCGTACTCCCCATCCTTTCCCTCATACCGGCCCCCAAAATAAAAACAAAGCTGTGCCAATACAAAACAACCACACTCCTCGAAAATTCAGTTCAGGTTGTTGTTGTGTTATGGAGGAGCATCCCTACAAAATACCCTAGATAGAAGGGATAATCTTTCACCTCTATCAGTCGGCATGCCATACCACAGTATTTTGACATGCCCAGCAATAGGTGTAAAATCTATGAATGAAAGAAAAATTGAAAAGAAGAGGCACAATAATCACTAACGTATTCTAGTAAGTAAAGAAAGCTGACGCCTGTTGCCCGAATAACAACTTTCCATTTTCGAAATTAAAAGGCTTGATAATAGTAAGAATATTATTTCGTCATCAAAATATACTAGATAATATAACAAAATGAGGTATTCGGGCACCTCACTGCCCGAATATAAGGTTGCCCGATCGTGCAGGAACTGTGAAGATCCTCAAGGAAATAGAGCTGCGCCCAGCGCCCAATCCCCCCCCCCCCCCCTTACGCATATGCTCTATTGGTGCTTTAAAGCAATCACACACGCGATACTTTTTAGTAAATTCAATGTGGTATTATGATTAATACATTTTAGTAGTGTGCAGAAATTTATACATTAATGATGATAAAGAGAGGGATAGACATTTCACTTTATGGCATTCCTGTGACTGAATCGACATGGATTACAATTACAAAATTATTATCAGCACACAAATTGCAGATTATTAGATTACGTTACGTTCATGCACAAACTAAAATGGTCTTTTAGCTCTTACTGTTCCAAGGGTTTTAGCTCTCTTCAAAGTTTTACCAAAATGTGATCAGTGCCTACTTTCAAATGTCTGCACTTCATTAACCATCTATTATTTAACACAATATTGTGTACAAAACTTGTAGGAAATTTATTTCCATTTCATATGATACCAAACATTATCACTTTAACCAACATTATGTATAAGAATTATTGAAAATTAAATTTTAGTTTCTTTCTCTCCATTATTTTTTTGGTTTCTCATTTGTTTACTATATTGTTTAATGTCGAAATAAGGTAATATCTTTTTAAAAATCTGCAGTTTCCTCTGAAAATTTCTATGGTAGAATATAATTATAATCATATATTAAAATGTTTGATTTATGCTCAAAATTTTGATATACATTGATCACCATGTACGTTTCCTGTGGTCGAGCAATTGGTGAATGAATATGACAAGTCTATCTGACACATATACGTGTCATCGGCACTGAAAGAGTTATACAATGACATTCGGTAATTCATTACACATGGAGGGCTTACGAAGAGTTGCTATACCGGATAAATTGTTTCCTGAGAAATTTCCTGTAATGCTCTACAGCATTAATGTTATTTGGTAATTCACATGGAATGCCTACTAAGAGTTGTGTCTCAAATGACATAAAATATTTTTATGAGGAAAAAATGGATATCGCGTGACGTCAGCCCTCCGTATATTTTTCGATACAAAAATATTATGACGTCACTATTTTTTTGTTTTGTTTTATAGCATTCTTTATTGCATACAATCAGTACAAATGAAAATCATACAACATATTTTTAGTTGATGTACATAACACAATTATCAGAATGTATAGAAAATTATATATTATATAAATTATATCTTTCAGTCAGAAATACATAATATAATGAAATACATAGTACATAGTACATTCAAATTAATCATACTGAATGAATATTATAGATCATAGCCTCCCCCCACCCCATCCCACCAACAAACAAACAACACACAAACAAGCAAAACAGACAAACAGAAAGAAGAAAAGAGAAGAGGGCAGTCTATAGCGGCAGAGAACGGTCAACCATAAACAATCGCGCAAACCAGGCGTACTCCTCCACTCCTCACCCACTGTATGTTCTCTTTTAATGTTGATGCGTGTTACATTCAATGTTCCCATTTTTTATAATGACGTGTCAATATATTTCGTTCCGTAGCAATCCTTCTTTCTTCTTGTTTACTTCTAAGTAATTTGTCGCCGTTTTCTTCGAAACTTGGAGGTTTCCTTTTCTCTCTACTGAAAAATAACAAATATTTAATTAAAACAACGTGATTAATTACTTGACTGTCTTTGGTTATTTCCTCTAATCCAATAAGAACTTCCTTCCAACTCATTTCTTTAAGAATCGGAAGATCCAGAATTTTACTGCAGTCTTTTCTTACCAAATCACATATAAAAAATATGTGCATATATTTCCCCCATTTCTTTCACAAAATGAACATTTATCACTTGATATGAACTGAAACCTGTAATTCTATAATAGAGCAGTTTAAGCTGGAATTCTCTTTTATTATCTCTTTTTATTATCTAATGTGCTTATTCTGGGGCGAAGAAATACCTTTTCAATTTCTTTAACCGACATATTTTTATGAGGATTGTAACTTATGAAAACAAACAGGAATGTCGGCCATTTTTTGTGTGCAAGCCCTGTATAGATTTTTTGAACAAACTGATTCAAATCGAAAACTTTTCTTTGAAAACTCTATTTTTAAACCATCCACTGAAGTGTGTTTGTTTGTTAAATCGATTTTCCATTCCTCAGGTGTATCTACATAAATTCCTTTAATCATTTATATTTCCTCTTCATCTAATCCCATACATCGGAAATAAGTGTCCGGCTTCAATGTTCCTTCTTCATCTATAATATGGTACAATTTGTATATGTTTTTTAAGAAAAGATTTTCATTACGTTATGTTTTTCGCTTCTTATGAATATACCTATTTAAAAAAAAATAATTCCTATTATTTGTATCTTTTTTTATGGCTCGCTAAGACCCCGCATGTACGGCCTCCCCCAAACCCACAAAACCAACGTTCCGCTTCGTCCTATTCTATCGATGGTTGGGTCAGCGCAGCATGAACTGGCAAAATGGCTAAGCGAGCAACTTCAGCCAGTCTTAGATTGTTTGTCTGTTCATACTGTTAGAGATTCGTTTACGTTTGCTAAACTCGTCCGTGATCTGCCCCTTGATAATAGGAATTGTGTTATGTGTTCATTCGATATCTCTAGCCTATTTACCAACGTGCCACTGAAAGAAGCTATTGACATCTGTGCTTCTTATCTCTATCATGGCGACTTAGACTCGCCACCTGTTCCTGAGCCCGTATTCATTGATCTCATGAACTTGGCCACTCGCGCGGTTGGGTTTAGTTTCAATGATACGATGTATTCACGGATAGATGGTGTGGCTATGGGATCCCCATTAGGCCCCGCGCTCGCTAACATTTTTGTTGGCTTTCATGAAACGCGCCTGCTACGGAACGCCACCGATGTAGTCCTGCGTGTGTATTGTCGGTATGTTGATGATACGTTTGCAATTTTTCACAACCGCGCAGCGTGTGCGGTTTTCCTTACACAACTGGACCGGCTCCATCCCACGCTAAAATTCACATGTGAAATTGAACTGTCCAATGCGCCTCCATTTCTCGACGTTCTCGTGGAGAGAAGTGATGGGAAATTTATAGCTTCCGTCTACCGCAAGCCCACATTCACCGGGCAATACACGAGATGGGACTCGTACAGTGCAACTTCATACAAGATTGGGCTCATTAGAAACTTAGTGTGCCGCGCCCTTAGGATTTGCTCCGAGTGCAAATTAGCTCCCGAAATCGCGAAAATCAAAACTATTCTCCTTGACAATGGTTACCCTTAGCATGTTATATCTCGCACCATAACTCGGACGCTAGAGGCACAATCCAAATCTGACAATCCAAATCTGCCAAATGCCCCGTGTATCTCAAATTACCCTGGAGGGGTAAGGTATCTGACAAATACGCCAGTCAGATCAAACACGCAGTGTCACGTTGCTATTACGCGGTTTCGACACGCATTGTGTTTTCTACAAACAGGATCCTACCGTCAACTAGCAAGGATGTACTACCCACCCCCCACTTGAGTAATGTTATTTACCAATTTCAGTGCCGGTGCGATGCCAGGTACGGGGGCCGTACTTCTCAGCGGTTGGCTGATCGCATTAAACAACACGTCCCCTCGATTATTCGGAACCGTACAACCAATCGGCGCACGTAGCCCGTCCGTGCCTGCAAATCTGAAATGCACGCTTACAGCCCAAAAGATAGCCAAATGCGATTCAGCGATTGGTCTCCCTTTGCTGAACAATCCAGTTTGCGCACAAAGCTATGCCGACGATCAATTCTCAATTATGTCACGGGCCAGAAGCGCAGCGCATTTACGCTTTCTGGAAGCCGCCTACATTCAATCGCACGAACCCCTTCTGTGCAGACAAAAGGATCATTACACTCAAAATAATGTGCACTAAAGTTTGAGTTGTAAGAAAAAAAGTAACAGTAATGAAGACTACATTAGATTAATTTTATGAAAATGATAATGAAAACATAGACCAGCATGAAGCGCTGGTCCTTCGCAAAAGATAAATCATGAATACAGTACATAAAAATAGACTGGGCAACCATCCATAAAAGGCCCAATAAAAGGGGAAAAGAAGAAGACAGATACATGGCCATGGAAAGCAAACAAATCAAAAGCATAACACTCTTTCCATCGAAAAGAAAGCGTTGAAAAATAATAAAGCTGGGAATAGTAACAGTGGAAAGGAGTAAATTTTACAAAAACAGAAGAAGAAGGACAAAGTGACAGGGGGTGAGGAAGGGGGGGGGGGAGGGGCAGGATCTGGAAGGTTTCATTTAATCTATAGATTTTGCTACACAGGTAAACAAGAATCACCATTGAGGGATCAACGTTCATAAATAGCAATAAGTGATTTTCTTAGTTTACGCTTGAGTGTACTCACACTTATACTGTCTCGTATATTTAAAGGGAGGGAATTCCAAAATTTAGGAGCTGTATATGAAAAAGTATTCTGGGTTAATGCTGTACGAGTTCTTGGCAAGTGATATAGAATTTGTCTGGTAGGGTAATGATGGATCTCATTATTTGCTGTAAATATATTATTGAAGACAGAGGGAAATTCATGATTATGATACTGAAACATCTGCATACATAATAAAAATCAATAAATTTGATGATCTATGAAAATCATTTATATAGATAAAAAGTAAAGGGCCTAGAATAGAACCCTGTGGAACACCACAATTAATATTTCTTAATTGCGACATGCAATTATCAATACAGACATATTGCTGACGTTCGTATAAATAATTTCGAAACCAATCTGAAACAATCCCCCTTATGCCATAATATGAAAGTTGGCTTAAGAGAATTTCATGATCTATAGTGTCGAATGCCTTAGAGAAATCTAAGAACATTCCTATTGTGTGGGTACCGTTATCAAAAGAACTTGTAATATCATTGATTAGAGAGAGGAGAGCATGTGTTGTATTATGGTGTTTTCTAAATCCGAACTGAGATTCATGTAAAATATCGTTATTATTCAAAAAAATCTTTGTGCGAGTAAAATCGCGATAACGGATTACCCTTTTTAAAAAACTTCATTGATTAATTTCCATGTGTTTTTAGCATCTTTATTACAGTTCATAAATTGACGTGAATAATATATTTTTTTTTCTCTACGTAGCAACCCTGTCAATGTATTTTTATAATTCAAATATTTCGATTCAGAACTTTCAGTGGGATTCGCTTTATATTTCAAATAAAGATTATTTTTCTTATTTATTTGATCTTAATAAGCCCGGTGTCATCCATGGAGATTTGGGAATTCTTTTCCTATTTTGAAGATTGATTTTTCTCATAGGACAACATTCATTAAAAAGCTAGTTAATTTGGCCATAAATTCATCAAAACTATTATTTACATCAGTTTTGGCTAACTCTATTCCTTTACTATTTCGAGACTGTCGTCAGCCATCTTGACTCGAAATTATTCATGATTATGACGTCATTGAATAGTCTCCACCCATTGACCTCTTTGACAGACGTGAGCGTACGGGCGTTGCATACGTACGTAAGGTGCAGATACTATACTAAGCTCGTTCAGTAGCTAGCCGTCGTAGATACTTCCTTTTCCTAATTGGGTAATCCTACACAGCAGCAGCGATGTGACACCAGACAGCAATCAACATAATCACGTCCATTTCCACAATTAATGTAACAAATTATCAATCATGCATGGCTAATTCTTAGTGTCGTAATTGTGGGTGGGTGTGATTTGGACTATGATTCAACAAGAAGAACAATGAGCGCACAAATCAAATACAAAAAAAAATTCATCGGCAGATGCCTTGAAAACACTGGGACTCAAAGTGACCCCTAGATTAAAGCAAACGAGCTACGAACCTACCAAAGACCAGTTATATGTTATTCAGCGATTTCCCAGGACACACAAACATCGATAGGGGGAATAACATGAAATTTCTTGGATTAATAATTGACGAAAAGCTTACATGAAACCCCCAATTCGATAAGATATGTAGTATAATTTCGAGAAATATTGGCATAAGCAATAAACTTAGTAATTCTTCCACACACTACTCAACTTATACTCCACACTGGTACATTACGTATGGGATCGTAGCTTGGGGCAACTCTGCAAGGCACATTTAGAGCGTATACTTTTTACTCCAGAAAAAAGCACTAAGAGTCATATCGCTCTCACACGAATACTCTCTTCTATCAACACAAAATCCTTAAAATTACAGAATTACACCACCTATAGTTAGGCTTGTTTATGCACAAGTTAAAGTCCTACGAACTTCCACATGTTTTCTTTACTCTATGTTTACATCCAATAATAATCATCACTACCCTACCCTACCAGACAGGCTAGCCACTATCACCTGCCGCGAACAAGAATCCTCTTTGCCAATAAAACTTTCACAGCAACTGGACCTAAACTTTGGAATTCCCTTCCCCAAAACATTATTGAAACTCCCAATAATCATACGTTTAAAAGAAAATTAAAACAACATCTCTTACTAACATACAAGGAAAAACCAACTCTTCACAAATATCCCGGATACAAGCCACACGCGGAAGTTTGATTCTGATCTCCCTCTTTTTTTTTTTCATCTCTTTTCCTTTATCAACCTGCCCCTCCCTTTCTGCTTCTTCATTTAGGCGAGCCTTTGTGTGTTTATTAATTGAATTATTTAGTTAACATATTCTATATGTAAACAAAACAAAAAAAACAACGAACACATTTTTGAATCATGTATATAATTATAATGACTTTTAATTGGGAACATGCAATTTAAAAGCTGCGCTTCTTTGCTAGTTCCCTTTCGTTACCTTTTCAATCATTATTATCAAGAAACAATTGAAACGTGTGTACAACTATCTCTACTATAACATTTATTTTAGAAAACAATATGTAAAATAAAGTTGATATGCGTTTTGTTTGAATGATGAGTTTCTTCTACATTATAAATACTATATGATTTATGAATTGGTATCGAAAAATAAATGAATCTTGAATCTTGTATAGCTGTCAGAAGAGATCAGACAGCCCAAATTCAAAATGAATCTTTTAGGAAGAAACGGGTATTCATTTTTTTTTTTAATGGAATGCTGAGAAAACTACATTTCCATTCAGTGACGTATCTACAAGTGGCAGGGGCACCGGCCAACAATTTGAATGGGCGCAAAAACGCAAAAGAGAGGGGAAGGAGGGAAATGAAGAAAAATCCCAATCACCAGGGTAAATGCATTTTTAAGGATTTAAAATGAAAAAAAAAAAAAGCTCGGTCGCTTTGGTTCCACGCATAATTATGTCCACTCAGGATATCGTAATTTCACGTCGCCAATATATAGCTTTTGCGTTAAGGGTCCAAAATTTAAAAAATAAAGATGTAATTTCAAAGGCGTAGGAAGCGTTTTTGAAGTGGGGGGGGGGGGGGGGGGGGGCGGCTGAAGCAAACATCCTGAAAATTTCGAATGTGCGGAAGGTTATTCCCGCCTCCCACATTTTTGACCAGGGGGGGGGGGGGGGTGGGCCAAAGCCCCCCAGCCCCGGTTCCTACGCCTATGTGTAATTGTCGTTGTATATTCGCTATGTAAGTTTCATCGGGGTCCGCTCGCCATTCATAAGGACCGCTATTCATGGAAAATCGCTATTCATTTAACACGCGTTATGAATAGCGGTCTTTATGAATAGTGGTCCTTATGAATGGAGGTGAATAGAGAGTGCAACTTTTAACCACTGTGTAACAATTCACCCGCAGCTGTGTTAATATTTTACCCCATAAGTGGTACAGAATTTACCCCATACTTTTTACCACACCCCAATGTGTCACTTTTTACACTAAAATATGATAAATGTCTACACCAGGATGAGTTGAGACTACAAGGAAGACAAATGCACAATGAAAATTATGTTTTGTTAAACTTGCATTTTAATAAGCATGGAAAACGTTTTTTAAAAAAAGTTAACAGATTTTAAATTACAGTATTTAAATATGATCAGAAAGGTTGAATTATTTACATATAATTTACATATAATTATACTCTAAATGCTGGAATGTGGATCAATCACAATAAAAGTAACAATATACAAGCTTCTTTTTTTTTACAATTTGGTCAATTTTCCAAAAGAAAAGGGCGAAAACCTGGATGTATGTTTCTTGTTTTGTGAATTTGTTGGAAAAAACACTAACTTCAAACATTTTGATATAGTTTTGACAAATGCATTTCCTCTTAAAACTTGCATCTCAATAATGGAAAACAAAACAAACTACAAAACAATGTTACAACAGACTTTCAACTATATAAACATGATCTGAAAGGTTGAGTTTCACATAAAAAATGATTTGCATATAATATAATGGTGGCGTCACACTATAGATATTTAGGAATAAATCTGGACAAAAATTGAGCTAACTGCATGGCATTTTTGGCTGGCTATGAAAGTATTGGTGCACACGTGTAAATCGGGAAGTTCCGCCCGGGGCTCCTCCGCCGGCCTTCGCGGCGGAACGCAACATCAAACATCCACTTCCAATGTGCAATCAACTCTGAAATGTGCTCTGGGTCTATAACATAGCTTCTGATGCAATAATAAAATTAATTTAATGAAAATGTGAATGTTTTACAATTAAATGAAGAGATGACATCGGCTGGTATCCCGGGGGCGGGGGGGGGGGGGGGGGGGGCACTCAGATATATGGGTGTACACATGCGTGTCCATGGGTTTTCAAAATACCCCCTAAACAGGTTTGACTTCGGCCAGATTAGTCAAAACCACCCCTTTTTGTTGAAAATCAGCGTTTTTGGACCCCTTAAAGCGTAACGCGCGTTACGCGTTCCACCTGAAAAAAGGACCCCTTTTACACGTTTTCTTGGACGCGCATGTGTACACCCATATATCGGAGTGGCCCCCCGGGCTGACATCCCCCTCAATCTCAGCAACGACTCCATGATGACGATGAACTGTAGTGTAGCTTTACCACTGCACTGCACGTGATCGTACCCGGCCGCGTTTCGCGCCTATATACACACACACTGACTATGAACATGGCAATCAAAGAAGCGGACAAAATATACAGCTCCTCATTGTACCTTCCACACTGGTTCTGGTAGACCGAAAAACATCCCTTCATTGCTATTATGTCAAAATATGTAGAACAGGTGTCACATGCATATTCACCTCTTCTACTTATTTTACAAAATAGCAATGAAGGGATGTTCTTTTATCTACCAGAACAATTGTGGAGGGTACAATGAGGAGCTGTTTATTTTGTCCGCTCTCTTTTGTCATCGTGTTCATAGTGACTTTGAATCAATGAACCTTTTCAGTGTGTTGATGATTACCACAAATGGGGTAACATTTTGACATGTGGACGAAGTTTGACCAGAATCGGGTTTCTTTTTTACGGCGGTGCAGGTGTAAACGTCTAACTCGCATGCTGTGTACCCTTGTTTCATGCTTCTACACAGATATGTGTACATTTTGACACATATTTTTACCACAAATGTTATTTTACCACTAGTTCTAAGAGTGTATTTACATTTGCAGCAGCTGCCCCACAGGCTAATTAGTGTGAAATGTCCTGTGTGATAATTTGCAGTATTTTGTCAAGTGCAATTTAGTACCGCCAGGTGTTGATTGGATAGCATGTATAACTGTCCATATTTCTTAAAAGTTACGAAGTGGTCTTCAAGACCCTCTCCTGTCTCATCCCTCTTCACTCTTTGATACACTCAAAAAAGTGAAGTGCTGCAAAACGAGTGCTAATTGGAAGTTTGCACTTGACATGCTATTTCTAACACCTCATGTGCTATTTGCGTCTGGGAGATGATAAGGTGCAGAAAATTGAGTGCTAAAAGTAAGTGCTGAATATCAGGACGCTCGTTTTATACTTCAAGTGCTGACCAACGTCCCGTGATTTTAGCACCTGCACAATTCTGTGCTAATTACGCACCTGGCTGTAGTGCAAGAGCCATCATCTGCTGCACAGACATGGCGTGGCAAGTAAAACGTTAAGACATTAAATTTAGAACTTCTGTAATTTTATGCGAATAAAGGTATCAAATAATAAGATATTTACATTAATTTTTGTGGTGGTGGAAAAGCAGTGAAGTGGAAATGCCATGTTTCAGCATGTGTGGTGTGGCAAACCGCCTACGGTAAGCGTTGTCGTTGACATGAAAATTGTTGATCATGTAGGGTCAGCCCGGCATGGGGCGCGATCGACCTCGCCAGCCGGGCCCAGGAAGTTTGGAAGGCGGTGCATGTGTGTTTTTTTCCGTCACGATTGTGGATTGTCGAAATGGAACAATTTAACCTCCGAAATTGCCACTTCGTGGTCTAAAGTAATTCTCAGATGATTTAATCCACATGCCATGGTTTTAGTCCACATCATCTATGCATACAACCAGCTCATATCAATCTAAAAAAAAAGCTCTAGACCTCACTTTGAGCTGAAGTTAGATCTATACACTAAAAAAAACTGAAGTGCCTTTTTTAGCACTTTTTTTTTTTTGGGGGGGGGGGGGCTCTAAAAGGGGTTATTTAATGCACTAGAAGTGTGGTTTTTGCGAGCTGCATGCGTCTAATAGCACCGGAAGTGTAAAAAGGCTTACACTTAAAGTAGAACGTTAATGATTTTAAATATTGGCTTAATACTTATTATTGCATAGATGGCATAAATTAAACAAGGTTATCCAAATGCAACGCTTGGAAACATTTGAAGTAATGATTATTATCAATTATAAAACGGTAAAATACAGCCCCCGATATAGCAGCTGAAGAGCTCCTCGAACGCTGCTGAGATATGTGACGAAACACCCTGGACCAGTCCTGTCTAAGCAGACGATGTCCCATAACATCTTACACATTTTTCAGAGCCTATTTTGTCATCTCCTCTTCACTTATTTCTCTTCCTTCACTAGCGTCAGTCTTAATGTTAGTCTGTTGCCTCACTCTTAACTTCGTGTATGGTATTATTTTGATGAAAAATGCAGCGTTAAAAAAATAAAGGAATCAGTCACTTGTAAACAAAATAAGACGCCATTGTATTTTCAGCTGCTTGCACCGGGGCATGTTCGGCGTTTCAAGAGGGAACGAATACCATCCTGCTATTATTCGGAGGGCTTTTCAATTCGAAAGTGGGGTTTATTTCATTGATCATTGACCCTTCTCCTATGTATTTACAATCAAACGGTTTTAGCTATCAGAATAAGTTTCACTTTCCCTTTATAATGGTGTGAAATAAGGTCATGTTTAAATACACCAAACTCTTTATAATTTGATAAATAATTGCATTGCAATTACGTTCATTCATTATAGGACGTCGTCTGCTTAAGCAGGATCGATCCCGAGTGTGACGACATCAAAACATCGCTATATTTCTGGCGAATCCTCGGATATTCCAGATGCTAAGAAGAGCTTTTATTTGTGTTGTTTTTATAATCACCAGATACGCAGTTGACATAAAACTTATAAGATTGCCATCTGTAAGCTTCTCAGTTTCTAGTGATACATTAATTGCCATATTTGTGATTTTCTTTGAATATCTACTTTAAAGTGTTTAAAGTAGCACTTTGACTGGTGTTGAATTAGCACAATTTGTGCAGTCCCTATGCGTGCACTTACAGATGCTGCCTCCAAATCTTGAGGTCCTAAAAATAGCACTTGATTTTTTAGAGTGTAGAAACTGATCTGATGACCCCCTTTCTTTCCTCACCTATTTTACTATTAAGTATTAACATTGTACCAGTTAGAATCTAAAAAGCCCCAAATTTCCGGGTTTTTCCAATTGAAAAAGTTCCAAATTTTTCAGAAAGCTTGGACGAGATGTAAAGCGTTCCCAAACAAAGTCAACCACGTAGCTAAGATTTTAATTTCAGGGGGGGGCGGTTTTAGTTAGTATTTTGGGTAGGGCAACTGCCCCCACTGCCCCCACCCCCCCCTGGCTATGCACCTGCCCTAAACAAAGTTTTGAAGTAGTTTGCCAGTAGAGTATTCATTTGTCAAAGTGGAGTCTGTGCTAGCAGCTAGCAGACTCCTTTTTCTTGTACTATTTCTCCAGTACATAAATATACAATATCCATATAGCATAGGTCTTCTACATAAAAAAATACAACAGCATGGAATACATGCTACGAACAAGAATGTAGAAGAATACAATTGGCATTCGGCTAAAGAGACAACAAAATAACAATAACTGAACCCTAAAAGGCATCCTTAGCCCAGCTCTTAATAACGTTTAACCAATGACGTTTTCTCTGTACAAAGGAAGCCCTACAGTTAACCCAGACAAAAGCACTGGTATCATGAATCTCTCAGTGTACCATTATAATTGGATGTGACAAAGAAACAGCATATGTGACAAACCTGTCTGCCACAGATGAAATTAGAAAAACAGTGATGACATTTCACTTGAAAATGCTGGGGGGGGGGGGGTATATATCCACACAAAAAAATTGAGGTGGGGATTGCCTGTATTATCATCCCCCAAAATTTTTTGCCAGTCTTTCTGAAATTGACTGTCACCGGCAAAAGCAATGAAGAGACTTGTTTAATATAATCATGTTACTTCATGATGACTACTAACTCTTATTTTGAGGCACTTTGCTTGGTTCTCTGTAACTAAATGTTGTATTGTAAACCCCATGTAGTCTAAATTACAATACAAAAGGCTCCTGAGAGGAGCATCCCACCCCTCATTGTTTTTATGCTGTTCATCGTCACCTTGATCATGGGCAAAAGATCAGAAAGCATGACCAATGCTTGCCAGCCCTCTTTATGCGCTTTATTATACTTTAATAATTAGCTCACGTAGCTGATTTTTGACAGGTAGTACGTGAGGAGGACTGAATGCGAATCGATCTCCTGTAGCCAGTGTTGTTTCATAAGCAGCTGTTTACACGAAAAGATGATTATCATCAGAATGAGATTAGACGTCACATTCTCAGAACACAAAACATGAATCCTGATTCTAAGCACTGGTTTCACATTTGAAAGTTGTATTTTCCAACTTTTCCATTTTATCTTGCTGACCATATGCTTAGAGGGAATAGGGTACATGTGAGGACTACCCATATTTCTTGAAACTTCCTATAAAAGGAAAGGCATTGTGTTTGATTTATAAATTTATACTGTGTTTTTCATACAAATGCATGTTTTCTCAGGAATTTTAGCATTTTTGTAACCCTAATTAAGCAATGTAACAAGTTATACACTTTTCTCAGTGTTTTTTTTTAAATCTTGGAGGTATGAGTAACTTTTGAATATGAGGATTACTGTAATATTGATAAGTGAAAATTCGCATTGTACAGTTTCTACTATAACCCCTTTCAAGCCACTGACAATGTACAAATGCAAATACTGAATAAACATGGACATGCAAATAAGGAACTGATCTTGTCACAAGCTGGTTAATTCCAACCCATTTTAAGTTCTTGAATGAATTTAAATCTTTGGTGTGATAGGAGCGATGTGTCGAGGTCTTGGTCTTAAGCCAAGAGGAATCGTAGTAAAGCATTGGACAGGGTGGGAAATTGGCTAATTCCTGCAAACTTGAGTCTGGTAGACCTAAGGGAAATCTGTCAAGGGTAGACCAGATATATTTATTGTTGGATCATATGCTGCCTAATAAAAAGAGACAACGGATTGTAATGGAATGCCTTGCAGAGTGTTTGTTTCACCAAATTTGTGAGACATGTTGGGCTGAAATTGTTCAGTCACATCCAAGGTCCTTTTTTATGAGCGGGTTATCTTCATGTGTTAAACTGAAATTCTCATCTGTATATTAGATTTTGGAGTGTCTGCTGAGAGCCAGAAGGGTTTTAACTCCATTTAGAAGTAGATAAGACCTGTTATTTTACACTGAGAAAAGGCTAGCGCCAAGGCCTGAGTCTTAGCCTGGCTTGATCTCAGACCTGGGCCTGCTAGTTGTAAATGGAAAACAGGTCTGAGGCCAGCCCTTGAAAACCAATTATTACCCCAGCTTTAGCTCTGACAACTGCTACCAACGCACAATGCATTTCATGGAATAAATCCCCCTTCCAGGTATCAAGTTACTACCTTTGTAGATTAAAGTCCTGACAAAGGCAATTAGTGCAGACCCATAACTTTCATATCTGCAGTATAGTGTTTGAACCACTCTAGGACAACACTTCTGCTTCATCCAATTAATTTTTGTTTTTCTCACATAGATATTAAATGTCAGAAGTGCAATGAATTGGTATAACATACTCCATACCATATTAAAATACATAATAGCGTGTGGGCCTTCATTTTTACAGAGGAGCAAGAAACTTGTATATGTATATGATTTATGATTCTCTGCATTAATGAATATACCTATTCATGGGCGTCAATCGCTCCTCAAACGTGGGGGGGGGACATATTTTTGTTTTAACTAGTAATATATATAATATATATATATATATATAGTTGTAAAGAAGTGTAGATGGGAGAACGTATAGAAAAAATAATTTAAAGTAAGATAAAGTTCACTCCGAGAATAAAGACATAGTAGATATCCGTAGGTTTGCATCCACAAGCGCTTTCGTTTAATTCTTCAGGTGGAATGATTAACCTGTTAGTTACATGCGTTTATATATCGTACAAGTAGTTACAAACATTTTACAAGTCTTTCAAATCTCCGTTGTTAAAGTTAGGAGATCTATTCAATGGACGGATAGTTGCTGTTAGATGAAAGATAGAAGAATGAGTTGTGATAGCATTGAGGATGTTGAATAATTGGCCTGGTGAGTGGGGGAAGAAGGATTATGGCATTTGGAGTAAATAGAACAGTGGATTATTGTTTGGCACAGTACACAATAGAGTAGAGTGATTACAATAGCTTAAAGCGGGTATAGACTTGTTTGGTTATTCTGAGATAAAAGAGTATGTAGACTTCGAAATTAAATAGTCTGACGCATTTCTTAAGTTAATATGATACATAAAGATCCTTGGTGTAAACTGCAGTCAATGAACATGGTAAGGATTCTACAACGATTGACTGTTGAATGTATATACACATAATAGTACATGCAACATTATATAATATAATATACACTGTATACTATGTGGTAGTTAGAGTAAGGAACAGCAATTCATATAGCGTTCAGTGAAGGTTTAAATTTATTAATGAAATGTTCTTCTTTTAGGCAACGTTTAGTTTTGTCATTATCATTCATTTTATAAAAAGGTGTAATTAAGAAATTGGGATGATTAAACACTTGCAGAACTTGATGATTTGAAAAAAAACCCGTATGCACACAAACTTCAACACTACATCCATGGATCAGTCACCGAAAACCAATTTGACAAGATGGCATAATATATATTTTATGAACAATATTACCCTAAGCCTTTTGAGATGTTTATATTTCTTGGAGTTGTAATATACATGTACATGTGATAAATTAAAGACAATTGCTGCACTATATTACATAAGATCAATGCTATGTATTTTTATTTCAGCAAAATTTAAAACACATCATCATTTTGTACACTAGCTACAAGAATAATATATACTCAATTAATGATGAAATAAAAGAAAACATGCTAAGCTCCTGTGCAAATTACACGTTAGGAATGCACTCCTTTTTTTTTTGGGGGGGGATGAAAGTTGTTCATTCAGCCAATAGATTTTTATCTGTTGTTCTTTCCAACCCCTTTCCCTTGTTAGCGAAACGTTGTGGTGCGTAAGAACGCAAGAAAGACGCATATGATAAACTTTAATATTCAAATCAAAATTTTATTCCATAGAGGCAGAACCAAAATATTAAGAAGTAGAATTAGTATCAAATGTTTTCATACTTTTAAGCAAAATAATATGAAAAATTTTTATTCAAATATGTCTGATTCTAAGTTTAGAAGCACATACAAAATTGGGAATTTTCCTCTTTGCGTCTTTCCCGCGTCTTTATGCGCCATTGCATTTTGCCAAGCTACCTTAACTCCTATGACTATGTTTGAAATTATTTAGAGGTATAAGGTATAACTGTATCAATTTACTTTCTCTCTTTGTATAGAGTGAGAATGAAAGCAGATTATCCAGCACATAGAATTTCCACCACCCTGTATTTTCTTCCCATTTCAAAATTCCCCTTTATGATCATTGTGTTGTGAGATGAGTGTTCATCTTTGAGCTGTGTCCAGTTTTGAGCTGTGTTTAGTTTTGAGCTGTGTTTAGTTTTGAGCTGTGTTTAGTTTTGAGCTGTGTTTAGTTTTGAGCTGTGTTTAGTTTTGAGCTGTGTTTAGTTTTCCGAGTGATGTTCTTTAAAGGTATTGTTACTGATTTGAAGTTGATAAGAAAACCAAATAGAATTTGGAAATAGAGAACTGAATTCCCTTATTCTGGTTAAACGTATGTTTTGTTTTACTCAAAACATAAAAATACTATCATATGTATTGAATACCTGAATGCACAGCCTAAGCAGTTAAAAAAATCTTAATACTTGAATGCGATGTATATCAAGATATTTCGAGTTCCCATTCAAATTAACATTACTTTAAAAGAATTTCAATCAGTGAATGTTAATTGAAATACCCTAGGATAATACCCTAAGAGAATTGCTGAAACAGTTAAAATTATATTCTTAGAACAGTAGTTATTGGTGTTTGTGAAGTAGAAGTAAAGTCCTTGTAAAATCCTTATTTTTCCTAGAAGTTAGCCTGGCTTCCAGCTGTAGTGACATTTTCCTCCCAGGTTGTAATTTTTAGAGCATTCTGGAATTGATAGACAAGTACATTCCTCCTCACTGCTTTCATCTTTTCAAACTGAGATAGACCATGGTAGTCTGTTGTCTCCAGAGTTAGTTGTTGAAATCACAAAATATCTGTTGGGAAGCCAGGTAAGCATTAATTAGAAGTGTTTACACCATTAAGTAGAATCACACAGGCTTTCCTCATAAATATGTGCTCATGTTCATTGGTTGTAAGCAAAGTTGTGGCATGAGTGAGAAGAGTTTAGTTTGTGTATGGTGATTGTGAAAATGGTATCTAACAAATCATTGCAGTGAAGTTTTGTATATGAATTATTGATTTGTTCAAGAAGTATTGTTATTTTCATCAAACCTGTTTCTATAAAAAAAGAAAGTGCCAATTTCCTGTTACCATATTTGTTGCAAACACAAATTTTCATTACCTGTCTTTGTTTGTTTTATTCATGAATTTGAAGACCTCTTTTCACGTTTTCCCCCTATATCAGCAAACTTGAATATTTGAACTTTTTTTGATTTTTTTTTGGCAATCTCAGGAGAAACTTTTGGACTGATCAACACCCCCCCCCCCCCCCCCCCCCCCAAAAAAATAATAATAATAAAAATTTTTAGCAATGCCCTGTCAATGCATATCAAGTGTTGTAAATGTATTTCCTTTTCTGTCCTTTATAATGCTTCAAAATAGTAGACTGAAGTTAACACTCTGTGTTATAATTACAGGGGGAAAATGAATTACCCATATAATATGCATTTCTGCCTGTCTTTATGTGCAACTAACACTTCCCCATATTGATAATGATTGATTTCTACACAATAGAGCATCTTTAGAATTTTAATTTTAACTGGAACTCTAACCCACTATTTTTCATGGAAACATCTTTTTTCTATCCGTCACCTGCTCAATAAATAATGATTATGATTTCATGTCTTTTTCCCCTTCTTCCCAATCCTGTTTTCTATCTATCTCTTTCTCTGTCTTTCTTTCCCCTCTCTCTCTCTCTCTATGTCTCTGTCTCTCTCCTTTCTCTTTCCATCGTACTCTCCCCCCCCCCCCCCCTTGCCCTGATTTCAACCATGCATCTCACTGCAAGGAATCATACCATGATGAAGATGATTGATACCTATTATAACGCAAAATTTCAACCGTATTTGATTACACAAACATAGCTATTAGGTTTGTGAATGAAATATTACAAAAATGTATACCTTTTTATACTTAACAAAAGACATATTTTTTTCTTGAAATTATAATATTTATTTCATGTCAAATGGTTAATGTGGATCATTTTTTATCTAGTATTAAAGTCACGGATGTACCCGGCTGTTTATTTCACAAATCCATTAATGAACAGTGATTATTCATTTTGATATCACAATCTTGCAGTTATCTTCATAATGAGTGAGATATTTTGTTCATATTTATTTAATGTTTTTTCTTCATTGGATGGAACTTGTTGGATTGTTGGATCTAATAAAGTCTTTATTTAAACATAACCATTTACGTTTTTTCTGTATCCATTTTCAGCTTACTACCCCTCGGTTTCCAGTCGTCATCAAAATAGGCCACGCACATGCAGGAATGGGAAAGGTATTTTCTTGATATCAATTACTAACTTGAGGATTTATATCTACATATATATATAGAGAGAGAGAGGCAACAAAATAAGTACACCTGCAGACGTAGCTGTTGGTACCGCGCTTTTAATAAGCTTTCGGGCACTTAGCCTTCTTCAGATCTACATGAGTAGGACTGAAATAAGGAAAACTAAGATATTTGAACGCATATATATATATATATATATATATATATATATATATAGTTGTAAAGAAATGTAGATGGGAGAACGTATAGAAAAAAATAATTTAAAGTAAGATAAAGTTCACTCCGAGAATAAAGACATAGTAGATATCTGTAGGTTTGCTTCCACAAGCGCTTTCGTTTAATTCTTCAGGTGGAATGATTAACCTGTTAGTTACATGCGTTTATATATCGTACAAGTAGAAGTTACAAACATTTAACAAGTCTTTCAAATCTCCGTTGTTAAAGTTAGGAGATCTATTCAATGGACGGATAGTTTGCTGGTAGATGAAAGATATAGAAGAATGAGTTGTGATAGCATGGAGGATATGGGATAATTGGCCTGGTGAGCTGGGGAAGAAGGATTGTGGCATTGTTTGGCACAGTACACAATAGAGTAGAGCGATTACAATAGCTTACACCGGGTATAGACTTGTCTGAGATAAAAGTGTATGTAGACTTCCAAATTAAATAGTCTGACGCATTTCTTAAGTTAATATCAATACAAAAAGATCCTTGGTGTAAAATGCAGTCAATGAACACCATGGTAAGGATTCTACGATTGACTGTCGAGTATATATACACATAATAGTACATGCAAAATTATATAATATAATATACATTGTATACTCCGTGGTAGTTAGAATAAGGAACAGTAATTTATATAGCGTTCAGTGAAGGTTTAAATTTATCAATGAAATGTTCTTCTTTTAGGCAACGTTTAGTTTTGTCATCATCATTCATTTTATAAAAAGGTGTAATTAAGAAACTGGGTTCTATGGAACGAGCACACCTTTCTATATGTTCACTCAATATATATATATATATATATATATATTATTGTAAGGAAATTGTAAGGAAATAACATATATATATATTATATATACACAACAAACAATAACATATAATATTTAAAGGGAACATATAATGCGATACAACTAGTACAACTAGAATATATGTACATATTCATAGGTGTAATTAGACCATACAGCGACGTCGAAAATGTCAATAAACAGAGATAGATATACAGAGAAATTTAGTAAACTTACTATGAGTGCAGCTGCGTGAGGTCTGTACATAAAATAAAATATATCCTTGCTTGTGGGGGTTGAGTGCATTCAGCCGTATATACTATGGGATTCAGCCTTAGATCCATACCGTCTCTATTATATATGTGTTAAACTATTATGGGTATATAAATATATAACCGTATCCGGACACCTACCCCCTGGACAACCACCCCCCGGATAACCACCCCTAGGATAACCACCCTCTAGGACAACTACCCCCTAGGACAACTACCCCCTAGGACAACCACCCTCTAGGACGACAACCCCCCAAGGACAAGTAGCTCCAGGATAATTACCCCCCAGACAACTACCCCTAGCACAACTACCCAAGGACAACTACCCCCCCGGACAACTACCCCCGGACAATCACCCCCTAGGACAACTACCCCCCCCCCCCCCCCGACAACTACCCCGGACAATCACCCCCTAGGACAACTACCCCCAGGACAACTATCCCCGGACAACTACCCCCGGACAATCACCCCCTAGGACAACTACCCCCAGGTCAACTACCCCCGGACAACCACCCCTGGACAACTACCCCCTAGGTCAACTACCCCGGACAACCACCCCCTGGACAACTACCCCCTAGGTCAACTACCCCCGGACAACCACCCCCTGGACAACCACCCTCTAGGAAAAGTACCTCAAATTGGACTTAACATCACATTGAACAAGATTGTGCTCGTTCGCTACGCTCGCTCGCCAAAATAGAATTAATATGGCCTTTAGCAAAATTTCTGCCCCGACCTGCAACAATTAAGCCCAGATAATATACCAAATTTTATTAAAAAAGAAGACACTTATGTCCCGGGCCAGAAGTTCAGCGCATTATCGCTTTCTGGTAGCCGCCTACATTCAATCTCACGAACCCTTTCTGTGCAGACAAAAGGAGTTTGTCCAAGCTTTGCGATTGTTCTGAAATTACGGCGTCTGGGTTGCGTCCGGGGTTCATCGAGTATAATATAGTTGATTTCAAGTAATTTGTTATATACCTGCGTGATAACCTGATGAGTGCAGGTCGAAAAGCTTCGTTATCATGTCTCTTTTTCGTGCCATATTAAAAGAGAAGTGTTTGTTTTGGTTCATGCTTGCTCGCTTAATTGTTCCTCCTCCAACTTCCAACAATAAAACTTAGTTTATCACATTAAAAAAAAAACTAGTTTATATATACTATCATTTAAAAAGAAATGTTTGTTTTTGTTTTTTGTTAGTTGTTGTTTTTTAGTGTTTTTTGTTCTTCAAAGCATGAAGGCAAGTATTCCCATGTGCAACATCAAGTCTCTATTAGATGTTTTGCATGATCAACAATTAAGGTGGGGGGGGGGGGGGGGGCGGGAAGGAAAAAAAAATATTCCAGCCGTTTGTCACACACCCCACCTCTCTCCCTCCCGCACTCTACAATTATGCAACTCGTCACAAAGCTACCAAAGGAATCACTGCCTTCATGCATTGAAGAAAAAAAAATACAAAAAAACAACAACAAACAAAAACAAACAATTCTTTTTCAATGAGAGTACATAATTATAAACTAGTTTTTTTTTTTTTTTTTAATGTGATAAACTAAGTTTTATTGTTGGAAGTTGGAGGAGGAACAAAGCGAGCAAGCATGAGCGAAAACAAACACTTCTCTTTTAATAAAATTTGGTATATTATCTGGGCTTTATTGTTGCAGGTCGGGGCAGAAATTCTGCTAAAGGCCATATTAATTCTATTTTGGCGAGCGAGCACAATCTTATTCAATGTGATGTTAAGTCCAATTTGGGGTACTTTTCCTAGAGGGTGGTTGTCCTGGGGTGGTTGTCCGGGGGGCTATATTTTTTTCTGTCAGGACTTGAGCCACCCGACGAGAGAGGGCAGTATTTGAGCGTCAAGAGGGGTGACAATACGGTTTATTCCGTCAAGACTAGTCGGCATGAATATTCATGGCAAACAAATTGTAGGGATATAATAAAATGAGCGAACCAGTCACGCAGTTCCTTGTGTGGCACATTCGGATTCACGTTGTGCTCGTCATGAAAGAATCACGAGTTCGAGCCTCGGCAGGCTAAGGGGTGTTAGAATTTAGGAAAGTATCATTGACAAAATTTTCTTTTGCTGAAATAAAGTAAAGTGAAACTGAGAGAAAATACAAGTCTTAAAGTTGTAGTCTCTCTCAAAGTCTCCAAAACGGGGCTTCTTGACGCTCTCTTGTCAGTGGCGCAAATCCTGACGTAAAAAAACGCGTCTAGGGGGTAGTTGTCCTAGGGGGTAGTTGTCCTAGAGGGTGGTTATCCTAGGGGTAGTTATCGGGGGTGGTTGTCCAGGGGGTAGGAGTCCTAGAACCATGTATAACATATCAACAGGGTAATTTATAAAGCAAAAAGCAAATATTGCACGTGAAATATAAGGGGAAAACTTCCGAGAGTTCGAGCACATATATACATGCATATATTTAATATATACAAAAAGTGCACATGAATGTGTACAATATATATAAATTATAATAAATTGTACAATGCAACAAGGGCGACGACACACGCTGGTCTCCCTTGCTCCGGGAGGGGATGTTGAAATGTTGAAAAGATCATCCCATCCAGTAACAAAGGAGACCCACGCGTATCGACGCCCATGTGACTAGACATAAGAGGATAATACAATTATTCAAGCATTTTTAGATATAATATATGTTGAGGTTAATGCAATCTAATGACAACACAAAATTACGGAGGTTCTAACTTTTTTTATAGAATAATTTGCATCCATAACATATCAGGGTTCCATATTAATGCCATGGGGGTGAAGTGTTTTAAGTTTCTCAATCCAGAAGGATTCCCTGCGGTGGATCATGTCATGAGATTTATTTTCAATAAGTTCAATACCTGTAATTTGTAGATTTTGAAGGGAGTATGAGGGGAGGTTAAAGTGCTTGGCGTATGGTAATATATATATATATATATATATATATATATATATATACGGTAATATATATATATATATATATATATATATATATATATATATACGGTAATATATATATATATATATATATATATATATATATATATATATTAGAGATAGTGTAAGTTTGTTTCAAATAGGTTTTTTGCATGCAATTTTTTTTACTCAGTATGAGCCAAACATGACCCCATTTCCTTTCCCCTTTTTGTAATTGTCATTTTCATGTATAGTCTGTGGGCATACAGATATTTTCTTTATATAGATAATAGATAAAGATGGTGATGAAGTGTTTAGAAGATTTAATTTTATAGAACATAAACAATATTTTCCTTCACAGTGAATATTAGGGAAATCAAATTTCTTCATATTAACCCCTATCCATTATCATTTGCATTGGTGTAAATCCGTGCATTCCTTATTGCATATTTACCCAGTGATCACTTGTCTGATGTCTGTTTTTCATGAGATAAAGTAGGTGTATGCAAATAAATGGGAAACCTGACCTACAGCTCTAAATCCTATCTTGCGGATTTAGATATAATGTCTTATCAAAGGGCATGATAGCGGCTTCACATGGTTTTCAGAAGTAAAGGGTAACGACAAAAAGGGGCAGTTATTGGAAGTTTTCAAAAACAATCATGCACATCCCCAACATCCATTTGAGGTGTACCGGTAGATGGGAAGGACAATATATCTGAAGCTCTAGGGTATATAATTTTGTACCATAGGATGCATGTATGGAAACAGAAACTGAGAAATTAGATTGTAATGACTTTCTTATCTGATGGAGTTTCAAGCCGATGGGACAAAAACTGATTTTTGTTGTTGTTGTTGTTGTTGTTTTGTCTACTCAAAAGAGATGCTTTCGTCTTCAGTAGATGTGCATTCCCAGTGCGTTTAAATTGCTTTACTTTAGGGTTTAGTGATGACTAATTTCTACAGCATTGGCTTCAGGGGTGATGATAGAATAGAAAATAGTGAGAGAAAAAAAACTCTTAGCATGCTTATAGTTTGAAAGCTTGTAATCCTGATTCAACACCGCAAAAAAATAAAAACAACTGCTAATAGGGGTATTTCATTTTCATTGGGTGTGTATTTGCAATTGGTTTGAAACGTAGCATTCTCAAATTTAGTCAGCAATATGCTCTTGTTTATCTTTATAGTGGTTTTAATTAAGTCCATGTATCGTAACCGTTATCTGTTGACAGTGGCGTATCGGGGGTGGGGGGAGGGGGGGCACGTGCCCCGGGCGGCACTTGGAGGGGGCGCAAAAAACGTAAAAGAGAGAAAGAAAAAGGGAGGGAAAAAAACACAACCTTAAGGATTATGAGCCCCCCCCCCCCCCCTCCCCCACAAGTAGGGTAAATACATTAGAAATACAGTTTTTGAGGGTTTAAAAGGCGAAAATCTTTTAAAGCTCAGTCGCTTTGCTCCCTTGCATAATTATTGTCTTTCAGGATCTCGTAATTTCGCGCCCCCAGTATATAGTTTTTAAATAGCTTTTTTTAAGGGTTCAGAATTTCAAATATAAAGATGTAATTGTCGTTGCTTCGCTCGCTATGCATAAAACAGCATTTGCAGAGGGTCAACATTTAAAATAAATCTCAACTTTCAGTCGATTTGCTAAATTCCTCGACTATTTGTCAAGGGTTTTCGTTAATTTTGATCCCAATTTTAGAAGGGAGTGAATAGAAAACCGTTTATCAATTTACAAAATTCGAATGCGTAAGATATTGTGCTTTTTAGGATTAAAATGCAAAAGATTTGTCGCTCAGTCGCTTCGCTCCCTCCCTTGTACAAGTATGTTTGGGCACGAAGGGGGGGGGGGGGCGTTCGCAACTTCTTTATTTGCCCCGGACGCCAGATTCCCTAGCTACGCCACTGTCTGATGATATTTTCTTTATTTCCCCAGGTGAAATCCTTTAAGACAAGCGGGGAGCGATCTGTACCATAGCTGCCAAATCTGAATTTACTTTCACCTACGAAAGTTTTACTAAATAGCAAACACAATCATGACGCCATGATAGCACCATCACTGCCACCATCAATATCATCCCCAATGGAGTCAAAAGCTTGCACTATATCCCAGTCCTACTCCCAGCCTGCTTCTGTATAATAGTGTACACGTTTGTTTGTTAGTTTTTACTTTGTCTCCATCATTTCTCGTCACAGCTTGCCCCGCTTTCCTCCAAGGCGCTGCAATAGCCTCACCACTGATCAAAAATTCTCGTGTATATTGCCACGAGATAATTGTCCCCTCTTAGATAAACTAAGGACAATAATTATTTATTTATTTCTTATATTTAGGCAGGATGACTCATTATCACCAACAGTGGTGGCATTCCATGAGGCCCTGATATCAATAATAAGTAACAATAATAGTAAACAAAATCATGAAACCAAACTCGTAACAAAAATTAAATAAATAAGAACATACATATAATATTATATATCTGAGGTCACTCCCCGGGAGAATGAAAATAGAGTGAAAAGAGAAGAAAACTCCACTCTTTTCCTTTTAGAAACCACTCGATAATCACTAGATAATCACTCCTGAACAGGTGATCACTGACGTGACTTCCAGGGGAGTGAAAACATGGCAAAAATTCACTCATTTTTAGAGAGAGTATGTATAAAATATTTGGTATCAGTCCTCGTAATTAAAGTTTGTTTTTTACGGAAATGTCATTGCACATTTCATTTTTCAATGGATTTTAGAAAATAATTACCGTCTTCTATTATGATGATTTATCAAGAAATGTGCAATGACATTTCCGTAAAAAACAAATATTAATTTCGAGGACTGATATTAAATACTGTATATGGATATATATATAAATTATTTGGTATCAGTCGTTGTAGTTCATGTTTGTTTTTTACGGAAATGCCATTGCACATTTCTTGATAAATCATCATATATATAGACAGTAATTATTTTATGAAATCCATTGAAAAATATCCAAGTATATATTGGTCATTTTGAAATGGCATTATATAGTTTTGAAAGTACATAAACAAAGTATAAAGACTACTTGAACTCAGTATAGGAACACACATGGGATACCAAAATTGTTTAAAAATATTTACAAAACATATTATAGGATAGTATACTTATTCAAGGATTACACATTGATTGCATGTAATATAGTATAGCAATCTCTTTAAAAAAAGTTTTAAAAAAATATATCTATTACTGATAATGAATAGTATGAAATCATTCATTCAATTTGAAAAGCATTATGCAATCCAACATTTTGGGGGTAAGAAGCAAACTGCCAAACATATTTTGCAAATCAGGACAACAAAAAACAAACAAAAAAACCCCAACAAAACAAAACATAATTTCTGAGGAAGATAAACTAAAAAAAGCATTATAAGTAAATTTTCCTAGCAATAAGAATGAATGTGAAAACCGGATTTCCTCATGATGTTCTGTAAAGGAATAAAACCGATCGTTTGATTTTACAAGAGAATGCTTGAAATGCAATAAGGAATCAGGCTAGAACTTCAGCTAAGAAATGTAAAAAGAAATCCTCTTGCCAATTTATCTTATTTGGAACAGATATTGCAAGATCTTTTGAACATATACTTAAATGTGTTCACAGAGCTTGCCTGTGTCTTACTGACTCCATACTATAACTGAAGATACGAGCGGGCTATATGTTTAAGGCATTCTGTATTATTTTCATTTTCACTTCATTTATTTCCACTTCCAACAAAACTAGAAATGTCCATTGCCGCGCAATGCGAATGTATCCCCCGGCACTGGCAGCGATTCGAAGGAGGGAGAAAGAACCCCCCCCCCCCCCTCCCTTCCCTAAAACAAAAGGATGGCGTAAAGATTGCCGCCAGTGGCCCGGACTATTGTCAATTCTAGGAGCAGCATCACCAGAACAATGTGTGTAGATTAGCGTATAATGCATCTCTATAGAAAATTCGAAAGAAATCTGTCAAGAACCCTGATAGCAAAAAATGACGTGATATTTACGTCGTGGTTTTCGTCTTTTTTACGTCCTGTAATTACGTCAAGAAGACGACAACTTGCACCAACGCAAGACGTCAAGAGGACGTCTTATTTTGACGTCATCTCTACGTCTTCATTCCTCTTCCCTAATAGCAGAAAGTGTTAAAAATGACGTGATATTTACGTCGCGGTTTTCGTCTTTTTTACGTCCTGTAATTTTGACGTCATCTCTACGTCTTATACACTGTAAAAACTAAAGTGCTACTTTTAGGGGCATGTATAGTGACTGCACCTGAAATGCTGTTTATAGCACTTGTAGTGTGCTAATTTACCAGCAAAAAAAAAATATGACCGTGGCGAGCCTCGAACCAGGTTCCGCTGATTGAGAGGCGCTGACGTTACCGATGGACTAACGAATGCTTCTTGCAATCCAGTTTAGTCATGGGAGTCAAGTAGATAACATGAACTATGTGGTGTCGTAAATTCACTATGTAACAATATGATCTGCTCTAAATCGTACAATGTGAGTTAGTTTAGCGGTAATGCCAGCAATTCTCGATCAGCGGACCCTGGTTCGAAGCTCGCCCAAATCATTTTTTAAAATAAATGTTTAGCAGTTTAAGGAACCGGTCCAGCTCCCGTGAAAGTGCTGAAATAGCACGCTGTGTGCATTCAATAGCACTCTGAGTGCAGTCCCTATGCATGCCCTCAAAAAGTGCTATATACAGCACTTCAGTTTTTACAGTGTACAGATGACGTCAAAATAAGACGTCCTCTTGACGTCTTGCGTTGGTGCAAGTTGTCGTCTTATTGACGTAATTACAGGACGTAAAAAAGACGAAAACCACGACGTAAATATCACGTAATTTTTACCACTTTCTGCTGTCAGGGAAATGAGACCTGCAGAGCGCACACAAGATATCCAATAAAATGTGACCATTGACCCCATACCTTCACTGTAGAGGTCTAGAGTAATCTATGATGGACCTGTCCATACAAAATCTGAAAGATATCAGTCGACAGATGTGTCTACCAGAGTGATGCAAGACAACAACCAAAATATGACATTTGACCCTATAATAAGCGGAACACTGGGGGCAGCATCAGCCAACACTATAGATGTGTAGATTTCACTAAGACACACCTCCATATAAAATTTCATAGAAATCCGTCAAGAAATGTGGCAGTTAGAGCGCACAAAAGACATATGACATTTGACCTTATAAATGAGGGAACAATGCGGGCAGCATTATCAAATAGTATACATTTGTTGATTGTACCAAGATACATCTCCATACAAAATTTTAAAGAAACCCATCTAGAAATGTGGCCTGCAGAGTGCACTCACTCCATCCTCCAAACTATGACCTTTGACCCTATATTAAAAGACGGGACACTGGTGGCAGCATCACCAAAAACTATAGGTGCGTAGACTTTACCAAGATACATTTCCATACAAAATTTGAAAGAAATCCAAGAAATACAGAAGTAAGAGTGCCCGAAATGGACAATTGACCTTTGACCCTATAAAGGACGGAACAATGAGCGCAGCATCACCAAAAAGTAAAGATGTGTAGATTTATACCAAGATACATCTCCATACAAAATTTGAAAGAAATCCATCCAGAAATGAGGCCTGCAAAGTGCACTCGTGTCATTCTCCGAAGTATGACCTTTGACCCTATAAAAGACGGGACACTGGTGGCAGCATCAGCGAAAACTATAGGTTGTTAGATTACACCAAGAGACACCTTCATGCAAAATTTGAACGAAATCCGTAGAGAAATGTGACCGCTAGAGCTCACACAAACTATCCACAAAAATATGGTCTTTTACCCTATAAAAGACGGAACACTGGGGGCAGCATCAACAAAATCTATAGGGTTCTAGATTGTAGCAAGATACACCTCCATTCAAAGTTTGAAAGAAATCCATCAAAGAATGGGCTTGTTACGTTAACACACGTCACGTTCACGTCACGTTCACGTCATGTTCATGTCACGTTCACGTCATGTAATCACGTAACGTGCTATTTTGTAGAAAAGGGGCATCTGATCTATGAAGTGTTTGGTTACATAAACGCAACAATTCGTAGAAATACTATCAGTAAACCTCGATTAGTCACGTTTCATTAAGAAAATTGGGTTAGGGTTAGGGTTAGGGTAAGGGTTAGGGTAACGATAATGACGTCATACTAGCCTCAATATCAGCCGTTGCAGGTTACTTAAAACACTCTCGTAACCTGACGTGAAAACGTGAGTATTCGTAGATTAGCCAGGGTCTAATCAACGAAACCGCAGACCTTACAATTCGTAGATCAGATCGGGTATTTCTACGAAACTGCTCAAAACGTGACGTGAACGTGACGTGTGTAAACGTAACAAGCCAAAGAATGTGGCAGTAGAGTGCATACAAGCGTGACGCAGCGGCGGCGGAACGCTGCTGAATCCAAAGTATCATCCGGCATTCTGCCGGGGGATACAATAAAATACATGGGTTTGCAATACATAGCAAAACTATGAAACAATGAAAATATTACATGTAACTGGTACAGTAGACATAAAAACATTATAAACTCGGTTGGTCGTGGAGGGGATTGCTAAAAAGCTTGGTTTGTAGATTGCAGCCCCCTATAACTAAAAGAGTTTAAACTAGGGGCATTCTTGATGCTATCATCAAGAATGGTCCAAAGCTTTGGGCCTGTGAAAGTGAATATTGATTTAGCGAGTATAGTTCTAGTTCATACTGGCAGATGGAATTCGTCAGATCGTCGTGTGGGGTATTGGTGTATCATTTATTTTCAATATGTTATTTTCGATAAGCAAAGCATCAGTATGGGATCTCCAGGAAGTCTGAGAGATAACACGTATATCTTTCTTTAGTAGAGGTAGTAGTCTATGAAGATAACAATTATGTGTATCCCCCCAACAATAATGCAACAATTTAAGTTGGGAAAAATTAATGTCGAGTAAAGCATTAACAGGGAGGAAGTTGGCAAAAAAAACTTAACCTTATTTATAATCCCTATATTGCGAGAAATTGTTCGGCAAATACCATCAACATGTACTTTCCATGAGAGTTTATTGTCTATTATCAGACCTAGAAATTTCATTGAAGTGACGACTTCATTGTCACTATTATCCAGTTTAATATTATGTGGTAAGTAATCTGTAGAAAACTTATGGCACTATGATGAATGTCACTAACTTTAACTAAACCTTCTTGTAAATAGGATGCTGCCAAATTATGTGTACACTCTTAAAATGTGGGGTAAATTTATTTTGGGCAACTGATGGTCTGTTAAATAGTCGCCCAACGTTGTGTAACTCTTTCCCGAATCTCATAATGAATTAACCAAGTTCTGTAACAACCCAACATCAGTTGTACAAAATTGAACCAATGGTTGTGTGGACAGTATGTTGCCCAGTGTTGGTTAAAAGTTGTGCATTTTCTTGCCCGATTATTTTAAGAGTGTACACTTGAACAGCACAGTATCACGCTGTAATTCAAATCGTTTCTCAATTGGCATCCATCATTCACTTGATGGAGTCTCATAACTTTTGTTTGAAATTATTTTAGCAGCTTGTTTTTTTAATTTTATTCATTTTATCCGTTTGTTCCGGATATCGATTTGATCAAAGAATACCTAGAGTTGCAATCAATCGCAAATTTGAAACATTCGTTCTAATTGGTCCAGGGTCAGCTTTTTGAGCGAGGTGTGCATGATATGATGATCTTGACTGGCTATTGCAGCTTGTCAATTAATTGCAAATTGCAAAATTCAGACTTGGCAAGAATAGGTGTTTGTTCTGGCTTTTATGAAATAGTTGAGAACTGTTGAAATAGCCGGTTGGAAAAAATGTCCCTAGTTAAATGTTCCAAAATATTTTCAGGAAAATGTCATACCTGGGGTTAGCTTAGGATCTCTTCTACCAAAATGGTACTGAAATGTTTCACAATATATTACGCTTGATTGAGCAAAAGCCACTTTTGTGAAATGATGCAAAATCCATTCTCGACAAATATTTGGTGTTGTTCTGGCTGGTATGAGCCAAATTGAGAGTCATGAAAAGGCTTCGAAATTTTATATTCTGATCATTGACAGACTAAAGAACAGACTATGTTCAATGTATATCCTAATATATCCCATCAAAACTTTCTGTTGTGTGACGAAGCCAGATGAAATTAAAAGACTCAACAAAAGTAACATTGTCAAACACTCAGAAAAGTAGTTAATTGCTCACTAAAGCATAGGATGTTGATGGATTTGTAAGGATATACAGAGAATAGAGCCTCTTATTTCATTAATTGTCTTTTATTGATCAGAATATGGAAATTGCTAAGCCTTCAAAACATGACACTCAGCTAGGCTGATACATTTGATGATCTATGAAAGAAATTTATTTACAAAAAAAAGTAAAGGGCCTAGAATAGAACCCTGTGGAACACCACCATTAATACTTCTTAATTGCGACATCTAATTTAAATAGAGACATACTGCTGACGTTAGGGAAGATGGGGTTATATTGGACACTCGCATGGGTACTTAGGTATATACAAAAAACTACTTTCGAAAAATAAACTCAAGGGCAATTTCAAAGGCCTATTGTACTGCCCATAGAAATCAGGTTCGGATTACGTAATAGGCAATTGTAATGTTGACACATTTCTAAATGTGATAGACAGGGCTATTGAAATTGCCTTCAGTTGATTTTTCGAAAGTAGTTTTTATCGTGTTTAAAAGCTAAGAAATTTTATCAAATTAAATAATTTTTCTTTTTCTTTTCTTTTCGAATTGTTTGAGGCTTCTTATCTTCTCATATCATCATATGACAATTTTACTGCTTAATTTTTCGAATATCAATTAAAAATTGTTTGCATTTCTAACATACACGACAGGTCATTGCTTTCTCATCCATTAATTCCCAACAGTTTTTCTGGTTTGTGATTTTGAAATTTAAAAGCCTAAGATCAGTTTTTGACAATTGGCCTATCAAAGTTGAGGTAGTGATGACGTAATCATTTTCAGAATGCCATATTGCAGTAGCCCTCGATGTCTACCATGCACGGAGATTTATAAAAAAAAAAAACAACCAAAAAAAAAAAAATATTCAAGGGCTTTAAATTTCAATCAGATCGATATTCAGATTGGCCCTAAGGCCTGAGGAAACATCCCCAGGTTGCCTCAGCCTATACCACCTTCGGAAAATGTCCTCCATTAGCCACGCAAAGCATTCGACGAAGCTGCTCTAATAAGACGGATGCATATTTTAAGCAAAGCCTCCTCGCTTCGGCGTTTGTGATCAAGTATACTACAGGCTGTACCCAAGTATTGCTAATAGATATCATGTCAAGAGCAGCTACGGTGTTGGGTCCTGTAGAAAAGATAAAGTTAACAACAATTGGTGTCCATACCATACTGAACGAGCCTGTCAGGAGGAGGATTGTCCCGAAGCCTTTAAACATGCGAAATCGCCTGTTACGATGACGACATTGCAGGCGGACATGGTCCCGCTCGACTGCCATTTGAGGATGAATCGAAGGTTGACCACGACCACTGAGGTAGTCAGTTTGGGCGTCAACGTGGATATGATTGACGGCAGGGGGGATCTCTACATTGCCTACCGCGGCTGCTTTCTGGCGCGCGATGACGAGAAGTCGAATGTAAATGGTTGTCGTAAAAGCCATAGTTGCACAAATGGGTGAAACTATGTGAAAGGTGTGAAGCAAAGATGCCCATTCTGGCTGTGCGCTGGTATCCTGAGCTAAGCAGCGTTTTATCAAAAGTTGCACAAATGGTGATTCTGGAATCGGTAAATAGATACCACAAACCAACATGGTCGCCACTAGGGTAGATGTAAGAGTGATGAAAAATCGTTTTCTGGTTACAATGGTGTAATATCGTAGCGGTCTTGTGACAAGGAGATAGAGATTAAAGCTGATGCCACAAAGACAAAACATTATAAACCATATGGAGACGTGATACGTATACGGAAATATCAAACTAATGATAGTACAATCTTCACTGTTATTTTGATCTGGTGAAAACCAGAAATAATCCCACATGCTCCAAGAGATACCCAAAATCAAATCTGAAGTTGCAAGAACTTGGTAGAGGACTCGCATGTAATCTTGGAGTTCTTTTTGCTGATGGATAACAATCAGAACGATAACATTCAAAATCACGGCAAGAAAACATATCACAATATACACACCGATGCTTATATTGTGTGATTCCAAATTAAGAGCTTCATATGCTGTAAAGTTAACGGTGTCTATAGCTGCCATTTGCTAAAATGAAAGCCCAAATTCACGAAAAAGTATATGTATTATGTTGCCAGCATTAACACGAAGATCAACACGACATCCATACGTGCGTGACTCACAATGTCCACTCCCAATTAAATTCTTCCTTGGCTTTGTGATAACGAACTGATGTACTCAATGACCTGTCCAAGGCTGTGTTTTCACTCTGGAATTTTGCATGATTCTAACGTCTGTAAAACTCAAACCCAATTACACACACAATCAATGCTTAATCACGATCCCTGTTCAAAAGGAGTGAGATCTCTCAACTAAAACGCCCTTTCTTTAATACTGACATCACCCGGTGGGACTTCAGCGCTTAAAGAATTCTGAACTTAACGTTAAAAAAAAAATCCCTCTTAAAAATATAGATGATGCTAGCTATACGTCACTTTTCACATGAGCCTTCTACTCCGGACGAAAACCGTATAGGCCTAGTAACTGAGCGCATGCGCATGTTGCAAACAAAATTATCACACCATTAGATGGAATTCACAAAGAGAAGGGCAGTTCGACATTCACACTACACTATATCTTGCAAGTATTTACCTCTGGAGTTATTCAACTGATCAATCACAAGTTTTTTGAGAAACTTCAAATATCGTAGACCCGCAAGTGCTCGTCCTGGTACCATACTGGTATGTCTGGAGGACACCAGGCATGTCAAGATTCTACTATTCTGGTGCAACTAGAAAGTGGCCTTTCATTGCACTCACTAAATTCGTCTGTTGAGACCCAGAAGGACGTTAACTGTGTGCCAAAGTATATGAGTTAACGCCCTTTTGGCTCCAAACAGACGTAATGGAAATCATATCATCTCATATCGACCTATGATTGGCCTTATGCCCATAATGAAAAAGGTCCATGCGAAACACACTGAACATTCAGTGATCACGCTTGATAGTCTCTTCGCACCACCGAAGGTCACTCCGCGAACTCACATGCGGTCGCATATAATACATAACATTATGAAGAAATCCCAACTCCTTGTCAAACAACCCTTTATCCTCTGCATTGAATGCCACTGGTGAAATTTATGTTTGGATCGTGAAGTCAGTAAATGCGGTATTCAAATAGTGGTGTTGGTGTGGTCGATTGACCGAATCTTTTTTTTTCAATTGACCGTGCCGTTTTGTAATAAATTGGTAGCATTTTACATGTCATTTATGCACACGAGTTATTTCTTGATAGGTTTATGTGTTATACGCGACCGTGTATGATTTCGTGGAATGAACTTCAGCGGTGCGGAGAGACTATTGAATGAATGAATGAATTAATGAGTTTATTACCAATAAACAAACAAGTTAAAATACACAGGAGAGAGTTGCTTTACATTTGTTTGGTAAAAGGCCTCTACGGAAATAGCAAATTCTGCTAGTGAGATGTAGAGCCTCTGTTCAACTATGTACATTATAAACAAACATTTAGCATGATATATAACATGAAATCAATAAAACTAAAATATATATCGTATGCAAAAGCGTGTTTAGGGTGTTTCGCTCAATGGTGCAAAGCAATAACAATGAAAGAAATAGATTAGTGAACAAGGTGAAAGTTTGAACAAAATCCGATAAGAATTAAGAAAGGTATGATTCTTTGAAGTTGCAATCAAACACTGAGTGGCTATTCCGTGAAGTATCTTGAAAGCTCCTCTCCCATTTGTTCAGTACAGAAAATTCAATAAATTTTATTTTTCTTAGTTTTTGATGAAAGAATGGTTTTGTTTTACAGAGGATTTGTGTAAACCACATGTGCAATGAATGATTATATCAACGGTGCATGTATGACTGAATACGTTCTTTAGAGAAAATTCAAATTTATGATTTTTTTTTTATAAAGGGCAAATGGGAGAGGACCTAGCAAGATAAGTCATGGAGTTGCCAGTTTGTGGTTGACTGATTACAACTTCAACAATTCGTAACTTTCATCATATTTTCAAAGTGATGCACCCCCCTATTTATGAATATTATTATAAAATTTTGTACTTCCCATTATTATAAATTTGAGGAATAATGACTATCCCTATTCAGACCAAATCACGGAAAATTCCAACGCAAAACGCACCTAAAACTGTCAGGACATCCGCCAAGACAGTAACCATTGAATGAAACTCTGTAGAGAATGGAATCAGCTTTATTCAGTCACTTTGACATGTATTCAGCCTGCTCATTTGACAAGGGGATATCTGGGTAAATATGAGCCTGTTCAAACTAATTGCTCGCGATGCACGACGGTTTGCAAGTGGATATCAAGCTCTGTCAATTCTAATGAGATATGATGTCCAAAGCTTGCTGTGAACAAAGAAATGTTGACAGCCTGTCATCATTATGCTAGATGGTGATTTAAACATTATGACTGGTTTGCAAATATCACACAATGAAAACCTCATGCGCGTGATACTGAGATACGTATGGTTGTTTGTATTGAACGTCAAAAGACCATTTCAGAAAGGGGGTAAGAGAGGATTATCGAATATTTTCTCCATGCCCCCAAAAGAAACAACGATGAAAAAAAAATGATAGTCAAGAAAAAAATAGGTCCTCCTATTTAAAAAAAATTGTTCTCAATGTTGAGAATTTCATTTGATGTCAATCGAAGATTTTCTGTAAAATATTGAATATTGCGTTACTTTGGGGTTTATACGCTACATTGCGATTTTTAATTATTTGTACAAGTCTTCCAAAAGGTATTTATTTGTTTTTATCCAGAGACCACACAACATGCTAAAAGAAATCAAAGAAAGAATTAATTAAATAATGCTTTTCTATTCGATACTATTGCTAGGAATCCAAACATACCGCATCATTCGATTTATTTTATTACTCATGCACACACGTATGGATGTTGTGTTCATCTTCGTGTTACTGCTGGCAGAAATATATATATATATATATATATATATATATATATACTTTTCCATGAATTTGGGCTTTCAATTTAGCAAATGGCAGCTATAGACACCGTCAACTTTACAACTTCTACCGTAATTGTAGCATCGTATCTTGTATGCCTGATGACAAATTACAGTATACAAATTAAAGTATGACAAAAATATACAAGTTATGGATTTAATGTAGAAAACTCTCTTGGATACGGGACAATCAAATTGAAAGGTGGTGATTCTTCGAAAAGAGAAGTAAATTTGTTGAGAATTTCTGCCCGAACCAAAGTTATCATAATTATGTTAGCTATAAAAAGAACCTAAGAGTTACAAAGTATTCAATGTGACATTAAAAGCAAATTTGTCCCCCCCCCCCTCTTTCAAATTTAATTAATTAATCAGGTCTTATTTACCCAGGGTCGCCACATCATTATAAATACTGCTCTTCCTGCGGGCCCTGCAAAAGCATATCGACAGATAAAAAACATGTGGGACGCGATCCTCCCGGGACCTGCATGAGGTGTATCTGGGCATCCCCACGTGTCAGTGCCAGTGAAAGGGATCCACAGCACATTGTAATGATTTCTTTTGTCAGGGCCTTCTTCAACGGGGGCGTTCGCCGGCTGCTACCAAGTATAGATAAGCCTCTGCCCCTTTCTTATTTAGCTAATTAATCAATTATTGATTACTTAGAAACGACCAGCTTTTCTTGTTTGTTTGTTTTGTCCTGTTTTTCTTAAAATTTTTATGTTTTAAAGTTTTGAGTTTTATTTATATTTTCATTACTCTACTTCCCACATTCCTACTGTAATTGTTTAAATAATCCAGATGTTCTGGGTGTGTGCGATTTAACAAGCCTTCCTATTGGCTTCTCCAGCACATGCCCAATTTCCATTCATTTTCTTCAACTTATCATAATTGTCATTACGTACGTTGTACCAACACTATTGTATCATTATTTTGTTTGTTTGCCAGTCTATATTAATGATTAATTTGCATGTTTTTAACTTATTTTATTTGTTTGTTTGTTTGTTTTCGTTTGTATGTTTCGTAATGAACTTGAAATAAATACTGAATTGAATTATAATTCTCAGACATCAGACCTCAAAGCAATAACTTTGGGGATAGTTATCCCGCTCTGATCTACTCGGATTTCGTTTCAAGATCACTTCCTCTATCAGAATGTGATCTTAATGGCAAGCTCGAAAATGAATGTGGGTATGTTATTTGTAATTATAAGGATTAAATGTCATTTAAGGAACATTAAATACATCAATTTAAGAGTTTCACTCCATTGATAATTGTCATATTTTTCCACTATCAATGATTATAATTGATGTCATTCGGAAAAAAAATATTTTTCTATTTTTAAAAAACCCCAAAACAACAACGATTGAACAAATTTATGTAGTAGTAACACTAAAGCACCAGGAATTGATAATGTTAAATAAGATTTCTGATACAGAGCTCTCCGATTTGAAATAAATTACTGAAAAACATGATATACAATATTTCTACTGTTACAATGTAGCTCTTGGACGGATAATTTTATTCAAAATCAGGGAAAATGACTTTACTATGATAAAGTAAACCGCTCACCAAGGAGTAAATGCAATAGTGATAAATAAAACATTGGCATAGGCATGAACTGTGAAATAAAACCACGCATACAATATACATGATGGACAAATATTAGTCAATGATAAAACGTGGCTATGATTAAATTTCTAAATAGAGCAATGTTGAAATTCTTTCCGGCATTACGCCCGACAATCCGGTTCCTTTCATTTTTGTGAGGTTTGGTTTTTTCATTTACGAGGAAAGCGAGAAGATTTTCAGTGATGTCACAGGCAAGCGTTGTGATCTAGTGTATATAAATAAATGCGTGATAAGAACTCAGTTAATTCACACGAAGAAGCCTACTCAAGAGATTTCTGAGGAACTTTGGGTTATTCGTCAAAATAGTTTAGCTACTTGAATCGGGACATAACAGCAAAATGACTTGTAAGTATTTAGATGTCAACTTATCACCTTTCTTTTTCAAAAGTGTTACAAAGAAATTATTACTTAGATGTGAATGTATTTTGGCCTCTTCTTGAAATGGTTTGAATTTGAGTATGAATTCTGTTAGAACTACATCAGGGACTACATGGAGAAGATATACCAGACATTTCTATTTTCAGTGTAATACACTGTAAAAAATAACTGTAGATTAACAGGTTTTTTGACTTGTAAAATTACAAGTTTTGGCCGTTTTTCTGTTAATACTGTATTTTTCTTGTGTAATGGCAGGAAAATACCGTATTAACAGAAAAACGGCCAAAACTTGTAATTTTACAAGTAAAAAAATAGCAATTTTCCTGCCATTTCACAAGAAAAATACCGTATTAACAGAAAAACGGCCAAAACTTGTAATTTTACAAGTCAAAAAACCTGTTAATCTACAGTTATTTTTTACAGTGTAATAATAAGATATATTTTCTTCTTCTTTTTTACAGTTTACCACAGCCAATTTGTTTGAAATTATTAAGTTTAGACGGACAGTTTGTGAAAACTACATATATACTAGGTGCCGTAAACAAAAACATTTGAAATCTTTGTTTGTTAATAACCCAAAAGTTATAATTCGTATTAGACAATTTTTTTTTCAAATTGTAAATGGTAAGGATGTAAAATTTGAGACCGCAAAAATCTGTGTGTGTCATTAATTAATTCTGAACGCAGAATTTGCTATTGTGCACTGCACCTGTTTATGCCAACTTTTTGCTATCCAGTGTCATAAATGGTTCATATCTCGGGGTTAGAGAGGTAGTCTTGTATTTCAGCTGCAATGCAAGAAGGCAACTTTTGAGCTCTGAATTGATTACTGATATACACAGATTTTCTAGCCTTGATTTTTCAAAAAGTGAAAATCTCATTGCACTGTTTTGAAGATATTATTGAAAGAGATGTCTTGAGACTTCTTCCAAAGCAATTTAACATCCTTCAACTTTACAGTGTGAAAAACTCAGTCCAATATGAGTTACACATTTTTTTTTTTAGTTTTTAACGAATAAAAATGTCAAATGTGTTTTTTACACCAAGTAGAAAAGGGTAAATTTGTCAGCTTTATAATTCCGATGAAAGATTTCGAACAAAAAACAACAAATATATAAAATGATCACCATTTTTTTGCCGAGTCAGAACGTGTCTCTACATATATAATTTAAAGGTACAATCACCAAAAACCATTTTGCTCTGTATGATAGAGGTTCCATGTCGTTATACTATATTCAAAGTTTGGGCTTTAAATATTACTTCTATAAAGAGATATTGCAAGTTTAATTACACTCTCAACAAGCTTAAAAGTGACTCTTCAGTAGACTACTTGGCGCAGCCATACGCGCTCGCCATGATAACTACTCGCGCGGAAACAAATCCGAGTTCGGTTCCGCGCGCGCATCTTCATGTTATCCTTCGTTTCCCCTTCATAATCCTTAACTGTTGACCTATAGAATGCCAGATAAAATTCTTTTTCTAAATTGATTTTATACTTTTTAGTTGTACACATATTATTTTTCAGGCGATTGGTACAATTCATTTTTTTTTCCTGAGAGAACATTCAAAAATTAAGTCGATACTTGCGATACTAGTCCAATAACTTGTTTATCGCCCACAATGCTTTCGCGCGATACTTTCAGATTTCTATAGAATGCAAATTCGATAATTGAACGCTCACTGCAGCTGCCATCATGTTCTGGTTTGTAATTTCTTCAAAATGCACTGCTGCATGCAAAATCTAATACTAGCAAATTTTTTCATTTATTCATTATTGCTCTAGTGAAAACCTTGGCTTTTGATCTACAAATAAGGAAACTTTTGTTTCAGCTAAGTGTAAAGTCAATACTTCCACACAGAGGCACCCTCAGTGAAAACAGAAAGATCTGAAAAATGCATGTGAAAGTTGTTCATCTAGTATTATGCAGACAATATGTGTTAAATTTTTAAAACTGAGGTCAATAGTAAAATGGAGTTTTGAAAAATGGAGAAAAAAAAATTCTGATAATGGTACGAGTAACTTGTTATGACATGTTTAAATATCTGAAAAATGACAAAAACTGAAAAAAGAAATTACTGCTTTTATAAAGAACTACAGTTCGGTAGTGCTACTGAGATGTGTTTAATATTTACATCTTATTCAACCCTTTAGCCACAGCAGTTCCAATGCCTGAAACAGATGATGCGAGGTTCGAAGCACCAGCGGAAAGTGACTTTAAGAACGTTGATACAGGGCCAGTGTACCCACCATCACAAGGCTACCCAGGACAGCCTGGATACCAACAACAACAGAAAAACGTAACAGTAGAGGCCCCGCCCTCTTACTCACAAACAACCAATTACATCCAGCCCCAGCCCCAGCTACAAACACAAGTTGTTCGTGTAAGTAAAGTTTTTGAATGAATCTGATCATCAAGATCAACATTGAATTGACTTCTTTCTATAAGTGGTATAAAAGAAGGAGAAGAAGAAGAAGAAGAAGAAGAAGAAGAATAAAGAAAGAAAAGAAGAAGAACGAGAACGACAATTGAAGGCATCTAATGACAGGAAACAATATGGTGAGAAAGGTATCAAGTAAGAAAAATTGAAGAAGGGGACTAGAAAAGCAAAAAGAAAAGCAAAAATTGTATGAAAATGTTCTTATTGTAACTGCGGAGAAATTGATAATTTGGACGCTTCTGCCTTAATTTGCATTATCTGTCTTAAGAGAAAGGCTTCGATATGACTATTTTCTTTTACCGGTGTATTACAGAGAAGATTATTGATTTTCAATTACATTTCGCCGATGTTTCTAAAATACGCCAATATCTGCAGCTATGTTTTGTAAAAGATATATATATATATCGATACTGGCATGATGGGTACCGGTATTGTTGTTTAAAAATGTTCTATCAATACATTGTATGCCATTATTTACATGACGGAAGTATGCCAGATATGGTATCACACTCACATCTTTTAGTAGAAGGGGGCGCCTCCGTACTTATTCGCGCGAGCTCATGCCTTTTTATCGAAAACTAGACGGGCGCACAAAGCCCCTTCACATTCGTTCATTCGTTCTTTTGCTTTTCCCTCGTGGTGTGTCAGCAAAAACAGCAAAAACTGACTTCAATAGGGGTTATCCTAACAGCAAAATGAGATATCAATTAAGGTCCATGCTATGGATGTTGATAAAAAGATGCTGCTTTGCACCGCTTGTATCCTTCACTAATACATTTGTCATATTTAAGATAAATATTTTGATACATAATAATTGCTCATGATATCATTTTCATGGTGTAGACTGCTCCTCGGTCCACTACTGCATTTTCGGGAGCTCCCAGAGTCAGTCAGCATGTTCCGGACTATTCCCCCTTTGCCTTAATGGTCACTCTCTGCTGCTGTCTGCCCTTCGGTCTAGCGGCCTACTTCATGGCATCACAGGTATGTATCCAAAGATTATCTTACAGTGTTCTATATTGATATTAATGGAGGAGGTGTCATGATTATACCCCAGTCACAACAGCGAGACCGACATCGGGTCCCCGCATCATAAAACATGTTATCAATAACAAGTGGCAATAACCATGATAACTGTTTTAAGTAACTGCAATCCTTGCATCTGATTGGCTGAGAGCGAATTTGTCACGGAAGATGGGAGTATAAACGCACCCTTAGGTGGATACATTATCCTACACTGTAAAAAATAACTGTAGATTAACAGGTTTTTTTTACTTGTAAAATTACAAGTTTTGGCCGTTTTTCTGTTAATACGGTATTTTTCTTGTGAAATGGCAGGAAAATTGCTTGTGAAATGACAGGAAAATTGTAATTTTACAAGTAAAAAAACCTGTTAATCTACAGTTACGAGTAAAAAAACCCGTTAATCTACAGTTATTTTTTACAGTGTAAGCTCATAGTACTGTAAAGGTCATGGTAAGGGGTTCGAATCCCTGCCATGGCACTAATCATTTGGCAAGATGTTAATCTACATTTTCCACTCTTATCTATAGGAGGAAATCCTGATGCCCGAATACCTGATTATGGTTCTTTGGCTAAAGGCGGGGCAATAAATGAATGATGATTCCAGGGCCCTAAAGGAGAACTGAAATAAAAGGACACGATTCTCGTTTTATGTTAGCATGCCCTAAATATGAAAGGCAGAGGAACCGTATGTATCGCAGGCTAACCTACAAAAACTCCTTGGAAAAGAAGAAAACTACTCAATCATTTTAGCCTTTATAAAAGGCACTGGAAGATATAAAGAACTATAATGAGAACAAAATAAAAATGAAATAGAAAATTATGCATATATGTATTTCTTTAGAATGTTTTTTTTTTCTTTATCATTAATGTCTTATCTAGTTCTAATACTAATTACTAACAAATAAGGAGTAACAAGCACAGACTAATCCTCCCTAAACTTGCCCTACGCCAATAACACAGGCCAAGGAAAGTCTTTATCTCACACACTGGGCAAGGTATCAGAATCATATAACGAGAGAGCATGAACAGATAGGAGGGCAACGTCGCCATCTTACAACTAGTCTGGCGTAAATCATCGAAATCGATGGATATCGCCAACAAACTAAAAACAACAACAACAACAACAAAATACTGATAAGGCTAGCCTGGGTAAACAAATGCAGTGCAGCCGGCCCCACTCCGACATACATCACACTCAAATTCATATCACTTGTTTAATAATTGCCAATATACTATGGGAGAAGAACAGAAAGAAAAAAACTATTTTTTTTTTTTGTTTTTTTTTTGGGGGGGGGGGACTTAAATACTTATCTTATTCTTACCAGAAATTCTTACCAAGTAAGAGAGAGAGAGAGAGAGAGAGGGAGTGAGAGAGAGAGAGAGGGGAGAGAGATTCCATTGCAAAACATAATTAGAAGGGAAATTGAGGAGTATAGACAGGGAGACTATTTCTGTAGCGTTAGAGCTTCAATAAGGTGAATATCAGGGATTGATCCCAGTACCAATTTACTTTTCAACCTCTGCTTTATTTTCCCCTTCAAATTAGTACGCAAGGAATTTTAATAAATGAAGCAAACATCGTGGTATTGTTTGTTTATCTTTCAGAACCCCCCCCCCCCCCCCCCCCCCCCCCCCCATGCTTGACGATCCTTGGTCCACCGTCCTTTTAATTTATTTATCACATAAAATTGTTCTCCTGTGCTATACCCCTAATAATCGATCTTACATTTGATCCCGTCACAAACATAATGCCAGTCATGATTTTGATATATTTTCATTTCTTCTCAGGCCAAAAATAAGCAGTCACGTGGAGATGTAGATGGTGCCCGCGCTTCTTCCTCGTGTGCACTAGGTTGGTCCATAGCTGGATTAGTGTGCGGTATCATCTTATCAACGTTAGTTGGCGTATATTACTTCGTCATTGGTGGGTCATATAATCTGTGAAAAGATGAACTGGTGATGATTTAGGCTAGAGGTTCGAACCGTGGACCTGCACTTGATGGATTTGAGTGAGATGCACACACTTTATACCACAAGGTCATCCTGTGTTCGTCGCGAAAGAAATGTGGCTATAACGACAAAGGAATCGCTCAAGAATATTTTGAATTCTGGATCCAATTTATCGGATTTTATGTCGTTTTTACATTTCATTTTTCTGTTTCTGTACAATTATCGAGAAAACATAATTAACTTAATACGAACAATAGCATTTTGCAACGAAATATCGTATTATTTTCCAAAATGTTAGTATTAATGTATTACGTGTTCTTGTGTCGGGAAAAGCAAACAGAGGTTTTGACAAGGACAAATTGACAAATGATAATAATTTTAGACAAAATTGTCGATTTAGGTTGATTTAGGTTGATTTACAATGTTCTTTTCTGTGATTGTGGTCTATTTTAACAAAATGAATTTACTGAATATTTTTTTAAAACTCAATAACATTCATTCTCTATAATAGCCGGATTATAAAATGTATTATGATGAACATGTCGAAAAAAAATCACATTGGTACTTAGATCTAACAACGATAAACACATATCTAACAATGGTGAAAGTATCTTATAAAACTAATTGCAACAGTGCAAGTTCATGCATGTACAATTTAAATGTTATTTATATCATTTAAAAAGAAATATTTTTGTAATACTACAAATTACTATGTTTTTGTGCTTTTTGTAGTCATTGAATTAGATTTAGTTCAAAGGAAACAACTTTTTAGACGTTTATACCCATATAGATATATGATGCACCAACAGTCAATTTGTAAATGCAATGAGGTGTCAAAATTTGTGCTTTATAAAGAAAGGGGCAAAGGAAATGAAGTAACGAAAGAAGAGAAAGGTCAAGCGTCAGGAGACAGAAATAAATATTAACGGGGGAAATGGAAGAGAGAGAAAGAGAAACGGAGACAGAATAGGTGTGACAGATGAAAAGACAAGAAAATAGATTGAAAGGGTGGATAGGGAAAATGATGTGAGAGGGAGATAAGTGAGGGAAGAAGAAGAAAATCAGAAAAGGAGAGAGAGAGAGGGAGAAAGAAAGAGACGGAGAGGGAATGCGAGAGAGATATACACTCAACCAAAAAAGTAAGTTCCCCCCTAGCATTTTTGGATATATCTCAAAAAGTATTTTACCGATTTTCATAATTCAAACGGGAATGGATAGGGAATTTTATTACTCATAACATGAATGGCATATCTTTGCCACCAGGTATCATTATTGGTGTGAAAAAAATGCATTTTATGTCAAAATGCATGGGAAAACAAGTTGCACTTTTGTGATTTGCATTGACTTTTACACAAATAATCAAACAATCACTCATGATTCTGAACTTTTAAGCATGGTTTATTGCATATTTCTCTATGTCTTTCTTTTCATGAGCATACAGTTTAATAGGGAAGCATATTGTACCTGAAGAAATTCCTGAGAATTACATAACAATTTAAAAAGGTCATTTGCTAACTTGCATAGAAATGTACACCATATGCTTCATAAAACCTTAAGTGCAACTTTTTTTCCCATGCATTTTGACATAATTTTTTTTTTCACACCAATAATGATATCTGGTGGCAATGACATGCCATTCATGTTATGAGTAATAAAATTTCCTATCCATTCCCGTTTGAATTATGAAAATCGGTAAAATACTTTTTGAGATATATCCAAAAATGCTAGGGGGGAACTTACTTTTTTGGTTGAGTGTATATAGAGAGCGCGTTATCCATAAAAGAAAGCCATGAATTAAATGGGGGGAAAATGAGGATGGTTTGCAGAAAGACAGATGAACAGAAAGAGAGAGGAGAGAGAGAGAGAGAGAGAGCACGCTATAAAGATAAAGATAGACAGAGAGAAAAAAGGAAAAGGAATGATGAAGAATCACACAGAAAATGTATTTTCCTTTATAATTCAAATTCGATGTTAGTTTGTAAGTCCTCTCGCTTTGCTCAGGTATTTTCGTATGCAGCTGACAATAAATGACGGGTGTCTCATTTGCAGCACACCGAGAAGAGAGGTAATGAATATGCATAACATGACGTCATGCTACCGTAGGTTGGTAGGTATTGAATATGCATAACGTGACGTCAACCTCGCGAAAGACCCGCCAAAAAAATTTTAGCTGTGCATTTGCATAATAATGTGCTGGTCGCAGGAAGGTAGGGTAGATCTACATTAAAGAGATGATATTAATATCAACTGATTTGAGATTGATATCAATATTGCAAGATAGGAGTTGCGATTGATATCAATATCAAAATGAGTTCATATCATCTCTTTATGGACCCTGGTGTTTTGAAGGTGTGCTCAACTCCCTCTAGATGCGCTCCACATGAAGTTGATTTTGATGGTACATTTTAATAATGTTTCATATTTCAATATTTGAAAATAAGAAGTGTCTTTTCTTCACCCGCACTGCAGGTGTGCTCCACTCCCTCTAGATGTGCTCCACATGAAGTTGATTATTAGAATAGCTATTCTGATAATGTTACAATGTTGAAAATAAGAAGAGTCTTTTCTTCACCCGCACTGCAGGTGTGCTCCACTCCCTTTAGATGCGCTCCACATGAAGTTGATTTTGATGGTACATTTTTTATTAATGTTTAATATTGAAATATTTGAAAATAAGAAGTGTCTTTTCTTCACCCGCACTGCAGGTGTGCTCCACTCCCTCTAGATGCGCTCCACATGAAGTTGATTTTGATGGTTATTTTAATAATGTTTCATTATTTTGAATCGTTGAAAATAAAAAGTGTCTTTTCTTCACCCGCACTGCAGGCGTGCTAAAGTTGATTATTATAATAGTTATTTTAATGTTTCATACTTGAAGAGTTATTTCCTTCACCCGCAATGTTGGTGTGCTCCATTCATTTCAGATGTGCTCCACATGAAGTTAATTATGATATTTCATTTTTTCCATGTTATGGATTTTTTTACCTTGCACTACAATCAGGACAATCGAATCCTGTTTGATGCACGCAACAAAACCAAGGGAGTGGGTGGGTCCTTCCATATAAAGATCAATGGCCGAACATAAATATTTATGACACCGTCGCATTACGTTATGCATATTCATTACCTCGCTCAAAGTGTGCTGCAAATGAGACACCCATAAATGACAGAGTAGAGAACAGGCAAGAAAAACTTGTAATTAAAACAAATAGGTTCAGTTTGCCAGTCGTGCTGCAAGTATTTCGTTCTGTCGCTAAACTCTCTCAGAATTATTTTCTGCTCCGGAAAGCAATAAAATTGAAGAAGAAAAAAAAAAAACACAGCGCAACTGGATTTCTACTTGCGGAAGACAGATACAGGCATATAATAATAATAGTATTAAATTATTATAAATGAGCGGGCAATCTAACCCTCTACAGCAAGAACCCCCCCCCCCCCCCGGTGCCCCCTCCCCCCCCCCCAAAAAAAATCTGGTTACGCTCTTGTACAAGGTTAAAGATTAAATGGAATAGTTCAGGCAAGTAGTTGCAGATGAAGACTCTGTGGACGGGGGGGGGGGGGGGGGGGGGGAAGGGGGTCACTAGGCCAAAAATTCCGTTACCACCAAAAAACCGTTTTCATCACTTTTTTTTGTTTTACTCTCAAAGTCCCTGAAAAGACAACTTTTTTTTGGGGGGGGGGGGTGCTTTATGTGTAATCAGGAATATGCCAAAATTAGTTTTGCCGGGAATCTATTGCCCTCCCCCCTTTGCCACCCCTTGATCCGTCACTGCCAACAAATCTTGGGGCGTTTCATCAAGTGTCTTGTCGGTGATTTTTACCGACAAATTTGCTCTCAGCCAATCAGATGCATGGATTTCAGTAGCTTATAACAGTTATTGCAACTTGTCATTGATGACAAGTTTTATGAAACACGACCCTGATTATGATTTTGTGTGGTTTGAGAATGTTACATTTCTGTTGAAATCCGATCCCTCTGCCAAATAATGCGGGAAGTGATTGTCAACGGAATTATATCCGGGTTGAATATTTGGTTAGTTCCATGAACTTGACACACTTTTTGAGATATTTGATATCTGCTTATTATGTTGAATACTTAGACGGGTGACATTATTTATTTTGTAACTTGAAATCAAAGAAATGAATATATAAAAATATATGCCTGAGCTGATATAGCATAATAATGTATAGCCTTGCCAACTTGTTATCCCTTTAATTCTAATACTCCAATGGAGGAGCTTACCTGAATGTGCTGTCTATAATGCTTTTTAAGAAGTGTTCAGTAAATTTGTAAAAGCTTTCAGAAAGTAGGGAAATGAGAGAATTTGAGAATTTGCGCTCAGTGGTATATCTCTGATGGGGCGCTGTTGCCATTGGGGAAGGGGGCATCGGTCTTAGTATGGGGATGAATGCCAGATAACCAGGATATCTAGTGAGGGGGGGGGGGGGCATGGGAGGGGGTCGTACCATCTGTTCACGTTGCCGCCTCTCTCTCTTTTCTTTCTGTCTAGATTATATTGTTTTCATATCCATTTCATTTTCTTGCCGGAGGGGGGGGGGGGGGGCGGCACTCGCATAAATTGAAGATACGGGGACTTGCCGCTTTGACGACCCCTTTTTCGAACCCCCATTGCCGTTCTCTAGATATTCGAATTTCAGTTAAGTGCCGCTCAGAAGACGGCCACCGAAACGCGTGAAACAAAGAAAATCCATGTTGCACTCCGTTTTCTGTATCTCGTATTATCACCGCTCTGGAGCCCAACCCTAGTCCCATGAAAAAAAAATCGTTACGGTGACATTGCCAATTTAAGGCGACCATTCTACCCGTCCATGTACTACACGCGCGCTGTACGGAAATTATTACATACATACTAATGCAGTCTCTAGCTCTTTGAGATTGGCAACGTTGCATTTCGATCTAACTCGCGTAGGCTCGAATTACGATCCTGAGTGCTTCGAAATACACGCATGCAAACCTAAAATAAAGGTTGTCAGTTCCCAAGACCTTGTCGCTGCTGTTAGATATGCTGTTAGATAGTCCCCAAGACCCTGTATTTAGCCCTTTAAATCCGTTCCTTAGACTCGGCTGCGGCACGTCACCGTCTAATAATTTTTTAAATTATTTTTAAAATTTAAAATACCGAATTAAAATCGTAAGGATATAACTAATGTAGTAGGCTATCTAAGAGAGGTATAAGATGGGTTCAAAGGAAGTTGTTGATATTTGGGTGAAAATTGATTTGGTTTTTAAACTTTAGTTTTAATATGGATTTGATACAATATTTAGACAGAACCAAAATATCGTACATCTCTTTGGTGTATCTCAACAGCATTTTGATAATGGTCACCTGAATAGAGTACCCTGCAAAGCATTATATAAATCTCCGTTTTGGAAAAATTTGAGATTTTTCGATATCTGTCAACACATACAACACATAAACAGTTACCTTATAGGCCATAACATTTTATTTCATAATCCTAATTCAATGAAACTTGGACGTTCTTGTTCAGAACGATATTCTCCATGATATAAACTAACAAAAATGTATTTGTATCAAGTTTCGTTTCCATGGTAACCGTTATTCATGTAAATGTACTTTTTTAATGATTTTTTTTTTGTATAAACAGATATATCTTTGAACGTATATAATCCAGTGTAAATATGAGTTAGATATAATAACCAGGTAGTTATGGTATTGTTTGTAAATCTAATACACCCAAATAAGACCAGGCGTGATTATCATTTTTTTATCTTTATCTTTATGATCGTTATAACATCTTTATTTGTTTCGCTGATTTTGTCACTAATTGTGCCTAGAGATTTCTTTATTTTTGCTAACTGGAACAATCAATATTAGCTTGCTCATGTTGAATGAAATATGCTTTAGAGGTATTCATCAAATTAATGAATAATACAGTCTTCCACTCTAATAATGGATGATTTAAAAAAAATCAAATGTCGTATGAATCTTAGTGGCTTCAATGCACTATGATGGTAAGCTTCAGACATTATGATTTGAACCTTGAACTTTCAACACTGAATATTTCATGTGAACAAAGTGGTAATCATTGACAACAATGGGATTGCACATTGCTAAAAGAGTATAAATACTGTACATAGAATATTTCAATATTACTTTATTGCCTCTTTTGTGTTTACATGTACACTATATGATTTATCTTTCTGAATTCTTTTTCATTATTTTATATGAAGATCCTGCAGCCGATTAAACTCTTGATGTTACTAGAATTCGTTAAGATATATACCTTGTATTTGCTTTATTTACGTATTGTGATATGATTTAGATGATTTTTTGTTTACCTTCTTTAGAGTGTACTTCAAGATATTCAAGATGTCAGCTGGAAAAAAAATCCACATGGCGCTAAGGTGACGAAAACATACATTGATTTGTTAGGGGTCCTACTGTACCCTTATGACATCTTAACCTGTAAATTAATGTAGCTATAAGAGTTCATTGAAACTTGGTCATCGCATTAAGAATCATATTCCGAATATTTTGATACCAATAACCAAACGTATGCATCTCACTCACTGTTGCCATGGCCACCGTCTATTGCGATACAAACCTAAGTGGTTTGAGAAGGCTTTAATATGTGGGGTGAAACCGATTCGGTGTTTAAACATTCGTTTTTATTATGGATTCGATGCAATATTTAGATAGTAGAATGATATTATATATTTTTTTCATGTATGTTAATAGACATGTTAATTATCAGCAGAGTACTCTGCAGATCATTATGAAAATCTCCGTTTTGTGGAAAGTTGAGATTTTAATATTTTGTTAACACATTGGATGCACAGTTTTACCTTCTATCCTGTAACTTTTTTCTCTTAATCGCAATTCAACGAAACGTGGAGACTGTTCAGAAGGATATTCCGCATGTTTTAGAACAATGTTGATATATTTATGTTAGTTATCATGATATAATAACCAATGACATCTAATGACTACTCTACAATATATAACCAGCAAGATATGCATTCTACACTCTTGTTGGGTAAATGCCACTGGGTAAATGAAGATTGGGCATAGGTTGGTTAAATCTTGCTCAACTTTTACATGCATTTACCCAACATTGGTCAAAAATAAGAATGAAATTGGTAAAGTTTACCCAAAAGTTGGTCGGACTCATAAGGACCCTCATGTTGGGTAAAATTTGGGTAAAATTTTGCCCAATATTTCTAAGAGTGTAAAGTACAACGTCATTGCAAAGCATAATTTGTTACAGACTTTATATGCACATGTATGTATTTTTTAGTATAAGTATGCTTTACATCTTATAGTCTTGTTTACAGTAGATAGCAAATATTATATGTTTTCACTACACTTTACTCTATATGAAATATATAATGCACATGGTGTCTGACAACTCGACTCCCTCTTTATTTTCTGCCCTACCGCTCCACTGTACTGGAGTTGTACCGTACTTCTTCCTTGCTCTTACCCCTTGTCATTGCATTGTTCCTTATCCTGTTTGATGTTGCCTCCCCATTTATCCTTTGCTTCCACAGATTACCCACACTTAAGCTTGGGGCTCATTACTGTCCTTGCATCTCCACGCCTTTGTTGAGAATTTCTCTCCGAACCAAGTTCTCATAATTATGTTAGGTGTTGAACCCCCCCCCCCCCCCCCCCCCTCCTTCGAAGCATATCGATATATTCAAAAACACGGGGACGCGATCATCCCCGGACCTGCATGGGGTGTACGTATCTGGGCATATCCCCATGTGCCAGCGACAGTGAAAGGGATCCACAGCAAATTGTACCAGGGGCGTCGATCGATTGTGGGGTCGCAGGGGGCAGTTGCTCCCTGTGCCCCTTTCTTATTTAGCCGAATAATTCTCAGAAATCTGACTTCAAACCTATAACTTTGAGGTCAATTACCCCGCTCTGATCTACTCAGATTTCCTTTCAGGACCACTTCCTCTATCCGAATGTGATCTTTAATGGCAAGGTCGAAAATGTATACGGGTATGTTTTTTTGTAATTGCACGGATTACATTTGTTTAAAGAACTTTAAATGCATCAATTTATCAGTTTTACTCCATTGTCATTGATAATTGTTTTATTTTTTCACTATCAATGATTATAATTATGTCATTCGGCAAAAAACAAATTTGTGTTTTGAAAAAAAAATAAACCCAACAACAACGATTGAACAAAATTTAGTACTAGTAATACTAAAGCACCAGGAACTGATAATATTAAATACGATTTTTAATACAGAGCTCTCTGATTTTGAATACATTACTGACAAACATGATATACACTATGATTACTGTTACAATGTAGCACTTGGACTGAATATATGGAAATGGATTTCATTCAGAATCATGAAAAATGACTTTACATAATGTTATAAAGTAAACCGCTCTGTACCAGGAGTAAATGCAATAGTGATTGGCATAAGCATGAACTGTGAAATAAAACCACGCTTGCAATAAACATTTTGGACAGATAACTGTCAATGATTTCAAGTGGTTTTGATTAAATTGCTATATAGGGTAATGTTGAAAGTCTTACTTCGTCTTTTAACAAAAGAAATCTTTCCGACATTACGCCCGACAATCCGGTTCCGTTAATTTTTGTGAGGTTTTTTATTGTTCACGCTCTTTAGTCACAAATCGCCGTTACGAGGAAGGCGAGGAGCATTTTTCAGTGACGTCACAGGCAAGCGTTGTGATCTAGTTTATATAAATAAAGACGTGATAAGAACTCCGTTAATTCACTCGAAGAAGCTGAAGTCCAATCATCGTTTTAGACTCAAGAGATTTCTGGGGAACTTTGGGTTATTCATCAAAATATTTCTTATACGCTACCTGAATCCAGACATAACAGCAAAATGGCTTGTAAGTATTTAGATGTCAACTTATCACTTAAATTTTTTTTTAGAAACATTTCGATACTTGCATGTGAATAATACTTTGGCCTCTTCTTGAAATGGTTTGAATGAATTCTGTTATGACTATATCAGGGACTACATGGAGAAGATATACCAGACAATACATATTTTCAGAGTAATGATAATAAGATATATGTATATTTCTTTTTTTTTTCACAGCTTACCACTTCCAATTTGTTTGAAACTCTTAAGTTTAGACGGACAGTATGCGAAAACTACATTATACTAGGTGTGCAAAAATATTATATATATATATATATATATATATATATATATATATATATATATATATATATATCTTTGCTCGTTAATAACCCAAAAGTAAAAATTCAGACAATTTAAAAAAATGTAAAATTGAAGCAGGAAAATGTCAAATGTAACTACATGTAGTTACATTTCACTGATTGAAAGAAGTAACATTTATTTCTAATACGGAATAAATGATTCATGACTCGGGGTAAGAGAGGTACTCTGGTATTTCAGCTGCAATGCAAAATTGTTGAGCTCTGAATTAATAACTGATATACACTGGTTTCCCGGCCTTGATTTTTAAAAAAGTGAAAATCTCATTAAATAATCAGAACACCGTCTTAAGGATATTATTCAAAGAGATGTCTTAAAACTTATTTCAAATGAATTTAACATCATTCAACTTTACAGTGTGAAAACCTCAGTCCGATATAAGATATTAAAGAAGATTAGTTATTAGTTATTAAAGAAGAAAAATGTCTTTTTTTTTTACACCTAGCAGAAAAAGATAAATCTCTCAGTTTTCTAATTCCGATGAAACATTTCGAAGAAAGAAAAATGACAAAATAGAAATATGACGAGAAATAGCTGGACTGAACATCCATACCACATGAGTGTGCCGCATGCCCATTCCCGTGTGCAGTGCACGTGCTTTCAGCGAAATTTGGTCAATTTCTTATCACTTTGATTATTCCATAACCTCACAGTGTACACCATAATCTTATCTCACCCTTTAGCCACAGAAGTTCCAATGTCTGAAACAGACAAGCAGCATCTCGGCATGGTCGATCTTAGGTTAGATACACCAGCGGAATGTTACTTTAAGAACGTTGATAATTATACACGGCCGATCTACCCATCATCACAAGGCTACTCGGTACAGCCTGGATACCCACCACAACAGAAAAACGTAACAACAAAGGCCCCGCCTTCTCACTCACAAACAACCAATTGCACCCAGCCCCTGCCCCAGCCACACACTGAAGTTGTTCAAGTAAGTAAAGTTTTTTTAATGAATGTGCTTATCAAGATCAACATCGAATTGACTTATATAAGTGGTATAAGAGAAGAAGAAGAAGAAGAAGAAGAAGAAAACAAAACAAAAGAAGGAGGAGGAGGAGGAGAAAAAGAAGAAGAAGAAGAAGGAAAATTTAAGGTCACTGATGTTCTTAATGTTGTAACTTTTAAAGGTACATGTATAATCATTAATTGCGGATAACCTGATAATTTGAACACTTCTGTCTTATTTTTACATCATTTTTCTTAGGAGAAGACCTTCGAAATGACAATTTTCTATTACCGGGTTATGGAGAAGATTATTGCTTTTCATTATTTTATTTCGACATGTTTTAAGTACACCAATATCTGCAGATTTTTAAAAAAAAATTTTAAATAGATATTGACATGATTCGTATTGTTGTTGAAATTGCTCCATCACTACATTCCATGCCATTAGTTACATGACGTAAGTATGGCAAATATGGTATCACATACCATTATACTCAGTGGTATTATAGGTGCAGGATTATTTTTGGGAGCTCATGTCTTTTTACCGAAATATAGATGGGCGCACAGAAACCCTTCACATTCGTTCATTCGTTCTTTTGTTTTTCCCTCGTGGCGTGTCACATCTTAACAGCAGAAACTGACTTTCATAGGGGTAACCCTAACATCAAAATCAGATTCTCATTAAGGTCCATGTACTAATAATTTAATATATGATAACGGGTTCATGATATTATTTTTTATGGCGTAGACTGCTCCTAAGTCCACTACTGCATTTTCGGGAGCTTCCAGAGACAGTCAGCATGTCCCGGACTATTCCCGCTTTGCTTTAATGGTTACTCTCTGTTGCTGTCTCCCGTTCGGTATAGTGGCCTACTGCATGGCATTTCGGGTATGTATCCAAACATAATCATCCTTGCATCTGATTGGCTGAGAGCAAATTTGTTATAGAAATGTGGGGTTGTAACTGATAACAAGTTTTTATGAAACGGGACCCAGACCGACAACAGTCCGAACGAAAAAAAATACATGACCACGAATGGAATATAACTGGTCGGTTTGGAGTAGGTGTGGAGTCGGTTTGGCGGTGTGACTAGGCCATCCGGAGCTCACAGTACTGTGAAGCTCATGCGTGGTATGGGGTTCAAATCCCTATCATGGCACTATATCCTTTGGCAAGACGGCTCGGCTAGAGGCGGGGCAATGAATGAATGATATGATTTGAGGGCCCTGTACTATTAAAAAGAAAGTTTACATTGGTATTAAGTTGATTTGAATGAGAGAAAAAAAAATGAGAGAAACGGATTAGTGAAAGTGTCAGCACAATCCGAAAAGAAATAAGCAAACACAAATCGGTAACTGATTGACGTATCTTGCGAGCTCCTCTCCCATTTGCTCTGTACAGACAATTTCATGAATTTTCATTTTCTTAGTTTTAAATGAAGGAATAAATTGGACTCCTACAGTTTTTGTGTAAAACATTATATGGGAGAAAATAAGAAGACAACATTAATGATATAATATTGAGGGTGGGGGGGGACTTGAAAATCAACCTTTTTTCTTATCAATAATTCTTACCAAGGAATAGAGAGAGGGAGAGAGAGAGAGAGAGAGGGGGGGGGGGGGGAATCCCATTGTAAAACATAATTAATACATTTAAAAGGGGAATTGGGGAGTATAGATAAGCATACAATTTTCGTAGCGTGAGAGCTGCAACAAGCCTAATATCAGGGTTCGATGCCTAGTGCATGGCAATTTCCTTTTTATATATCCTCTGCTTATTTTTTCCTTCAGATTAGTCCGTAAGGACTTTAAATTAAGCAAACATTGTGATATTGTTTGTTTGTCTTAGATTAGGCAACTTGCAATTATTCCATACATACATCAAAGAGGTCTCCCCACTTCAGAACGTTAATGTCGGAAAACCTGATCCCCCATTCGGGGTTGGGGGGGGGGGGGGGCAATTAGGTAAAAAATAAGTCTACACTAGCGATTTAAAAGATAATTGCCCCCTTCCAAATCTTGACGATCATTGGTCCACCCTTGATTGAATTTATTTGTCACCAAAAAAGTGTTCTCCGTACCATATTCCCTATAATTAATCTTATATTTTATCCCGTCATGATTTTGATATATTTTCATTTCTTCACAGGCCAAAGATAAGGATTTATATGGCGATGTTGATGGTGCTCGCTGTTTTTCCTCATGTGCACTTGGATGGTCCATAGCTGGATTATTGTGCGGTTGCGCCATATTTATGGTCATATTAGTGAATTTGTATTCGTAAAAAAAGAAGAAAGATGAACTGGTGATAATTAAGACCAGAGATTCGAACCGTGGACCTGCACGTGATGGTTTTGAGTGAGATGCGCACACCATTATACCACACGGTCATCTTGTGTTTGTCGTGAGAGAAATGCAACTATAACGACGAAGGAATCGCTCAATAATTCTTTGAATTATAGATTTAATTTATCGGATTTTATGTCGGGTTTACATTTCATTTTTCTGTCTCAGTACAAGTGTCGAGAAAACATATTTAACTGAAGTTGTGGAAAATACATGTTATGATAATGACGAAAGATATTTTGTGATATACGATGTGTGATGTAAACTTTAAAAAAAAAATCTTCAGCACTTTTTGTTTTATCCTGCAACAGATGTTGAATTAACTGACTTGAGCTCACATATACCTGGTGGAAGAATTTGTAAATTTATCATACCTGAGATTATTTACATGAGAATTTTAACGATTCTTTTGAAAATACTAACAATAGCATTTTGCAACGAAATATCGTATTATTTTCCAAAACGTTAATTTATTACGTGTTCTTGTTTCGGGAAAAGCAAACAGAGGTTTGACAAGGACAAATCGACAAATGATAATAATTTTTAGACAAAATTGTTGATTTAGGTTGATTTACAATGTTCCTTTCTGTGATTGTGGTCTATTTTAACAAAATGAATTTACTGAATACTTTTGTAAACTTAATAACATTCATTCTCTATAATAGCCGGATTATAAAATGTATTATGATGAACATTTCGAAAAAAACCACATTGGTACTTAGATCTAATGATAAACACAAATCTAACAATGGTGAAAGTATCTTATAGAACTAGCAACGGTGCAAGTTCATGCATGTACAATTTAAATGTTATTTATATCAATTAAAAAGAAATATTTTTGTAATACAACAAATTACTATGTTTTCTGAGCTTGTTGTAGTCATTGAATTAGATTTAGTTCAAAGGAACAACGTTTTAGACTTTTATACCCATACGGATACATGATGCACCAACAGTCGATTTGCCAGTGCAATGAGCTGTCAAAACCTTAAAGAAAGGAGCAAAAGGAATGAAGTAACGAAAGAAGATAAAGGTCAAGCGTCAGGAGACAGAAAGAAATATTAACGGGGGGAAATGGAAGAGAGAGAAAGAGAAACGGAGACAGAATAAGTGTGACAGAGGAAAAGACAAGAAGAAAATAGATGGAAAAGGTGGATAGGGAAACTGATGTGAGAGGGAGATAAGTGAGGGAAGAAGAAGAAAGATAGAAATGGAGAGAGAGAGAGAGACGGAGCGGGAATGGGAGAGAGGGATATAGAGAGCGCGTTATCCATGAAAGAAAGCCAGGAATTAAATGGGGAAAATGAGGATGGTTTGCAGAAAGACAGATGAACAGAAAAAGAGAGGGGGAGGAGAGAGAGAGAAAAAAAAAGGAATGATGAAGAATCACACAGAGAATGACTTTTGTATTTTCCTCTCTAATTCCAAGTCGATGTTAGTTTGTAATTCCTCTCGCTTTACTCAGGTGTTTTCGTATGCAACTGACAATAAATGATACAGATCAGCCAAGACAAGACCCCTAAATCTTCCGATGCCTCCTACGAATACATTTAAAAAGTTGTAGTTAAAACAAATAAGTTCAGTCTGCAAGTCGTTCTGCAACTATTTCGTTCTGTCGCTAAACTCTCTCTAAAAGAGTGGGCAATCTAACCCTCTACAACAAGAACCCCCCTGTACCACCCCCCCCCCCCCAAGAAAAATGGTTACGCCGTTGCACAAGGTTAAGGATTGAATGAAATAGTACAGGCAAGCAGTTGCGGATCAGGACTCTCTGGACTGGGGTGGGGGGGGGGGGGCACTAGGCCAAAAATTATGTTACCACCAAAACCGTTTATCACATTTTTTGGTTGCTGTTTACTCTCAAAATTATTCTTTATTTTTGGTGCTTCATGTGTAATCAGGATTATGCCAAATTTGGTTTTGCCGGGAATCACGTGCCCCCCTTTACCACCCCTTGACACTGCCAACAAATCCGGGGGCGTTTCATCAAGTGTCTTTTGCTCTCAGCCAATCAGATGCAAGGATCAGTAGCTTATAACAGTTATTGCAACTTGTCATTGATGACAAGTTTTATGAAACAGGACCCTGATCATGATTTTGTGTGGTTTGAGAATATTACATTTCTGTTGAAATCCGTTTCCTCTGCCAAAAATGCGGGAAGTGATTGTCAACGGAATTATATTCGGGTTGAATCTGTGGTTAGTTTCATGAACTTGACACACTTTTTGAGATATTTGATATCTGCTTATTATGTTGAATACTTAGACGGGTGACATTATTTAGTTTGTAACTTGAAATAAAAGAAATGAATATATAAAAATATATGCCTGAGCTGATATAGCATAATTAATACATGTATGGCATTGCCAACTTGTTATCCCTTTAATTATTCCAATGGAGGAGGTTACCTGAATGTGCTGTCTATATAATGCTTTTTTTCAGAATGTTCAATAAATTTGTAAAAGTTTTCAGAAAGTAGGGAAATAATTATGAGAAGTTGAGCTCAGTGGTATATCTCTGATGGGGCACTGTTGCCATTGGGGAAGGGGGCATCGGTCTTAGTAGGTGGATGAATGCAAGAGAACAAGGCTATCTAGTGAGGGGGGAGGGGGGGGGGCATGGGAGGGGGTCGTACCATTTGTTCACGTTGCAGCCCCTCTCTTTTTTTTTCTTTTTTTCTAAATCATATTGTTTTCATATCCATTTTCCTATTCTTTTTCGCCTTGCGATTTTGGGCACGTGTCCGGTAGCTATACAAGTGCTTTCCATCACTCATTGGGGTCAACGCAGGATATGTTACTACATGTATAAATACATAGATATATATATATATATTCTGATGAAGCCCTATGGGCGAAAATTTGAATTCTTTCATCTCTTAACGGTTGTCTTATTCATCATTGACTTTTGTGTATTTTTCATCAACCGACGCAGGACACTTATTATATATATAGGGGTCGCTGGATCGATACAAGCATCAACTACAAACCCACTGACGCCCACAGCTATCTCACCTTCAAATCTTCCCATCCACCTGCGTGCAAGAAGGCTATATTCCCCAGACCCAATCCACCCGCCTCAGGAGGCTATGCAGTAAGGAGGACGATTTCCAGGCCCGTTCCACATAAATGTCGATCGGGGGTATCCTGTCAACATGGTTGAGAGCGCCGCCAAGAAATCTGCAAGAGTTAGTCGGGTAGAGGATCTGAGACGGAGTGAGAAGAAGGCATCATCCTGCGTTCCTCTGGTGTTAACGTATAATGAGCCGAATGCTAGACTCGCGTCCAACATCATGAACAATTTCAAGTTGCTGAGTGACAACCCCTCAACTTCACACATTTCCAGCGAACCCCCTCTGACAGCGTTCAGGAAGGACAAGAGCCTATGCATGTAAAATATTATGGTTACTTATTGTTATTATTATGTAATTTTGCACAATGATACTGGCATGTGAATATTTTTTTTGTGTATTTTACCTTGATTATTGTGAAAATGTTATTTTGAAAAAGGAAGTAATAAAAGATTCTTAAAAACAAACAAAAAAATCTTTACTAAACCTTAAGCTTTTCTACGAAATTAAACTCAATTTCGTTACAATATATTATGTATAATGTTATATATATAATATATAATATTTATTTTATGTAGAATATAACTCCTTACAGGCACAGAGCCTTGTCATTCAGAACGTATGACGAGGGTCTAAAACTAGGAAACTATGAAGACCGCATTCCATATGCACGCCAAGTAAGAACATGGGATAGCTAGGGTTCACTCAAGAAACAATATTTCCTAATAAAGTGTCAAAGTAGGGTCTGTGCTTGCAGACTAAGCGTATGATATATCCGCATATTCGTCATAAACCATAAAGTCACATGGCAGTAATATCTGCCAATTCGAACCCGTTTCCTGTAAGATAGTGACAACTCGGTTGTGTCACAATCTGCAAAAAAAGTCCAAAATTTTCCGTAGTGTATGCCGTGCATGTTAGTGCATGGGGAAAGACCTACAGTTAACAACAAAATTATTCATACCCCTTGGAAAATTCTATTTTTTTGCATTTTCTTAAAAATGAATGGTTAACTGAATTTCATTGCACATCACATGAATACATTTAGTTATCATCTGCAAATGAATGCTGTTTCTGGTTTCACCTCATTTGCATAACAATAGAAAAGGTGAATTATCCAAACTGGGTGATGTTCAAAATTATTCATACCTTGGTGATTTATTGACTTTGTCAATCAGTATGAATCCAGTCCTTGTGATTAATGCTCGTAACACTTTCTTCACACTGTCACAATGCTTCTGGAGGTCTCTACTGAGATATCAGGCCAATACCTGGTCTCCAATGGCCCAATCTCCTTGAGGATGTTGTCCACACATGCCATCACCTGGTCTTCAGGGGATTCGATGGATTTAAAGCAGATTTTGTGTTTGCAGGTGGTGTAGTTTTAGACGTCATGAGGATAGGACTATGATATTGATATTTTCGTTAATATTCCTTACATTTTAATGACAATTCTGTATCTAAGTTGAAACAAAGCACTCTTCCTGGAGAGACTTCCCTAGAGGCATTCACTGTTGCACTGTCAAGGGAAGGTATTTCCTGATACTTTTGTTCCATTATGTTTAGGGAGGCCATGGTAGTTGTCTAAAGGTTGGATGGTGCCAATTTTATCATTTTATTCAGTTACACTGATTGACACATTTTTGATATGGACACCTGCAAGTGGGTACTCTAGTGAAGCTTAAAATACTGATCTTTATGTTCCAGTGCACTGTCAAACTGGTAGCATTTTGTGCACTGCAGCTGGTAACATGGAGGGCATATGGTAAAAATTTGGTTTACATTCATTTTGATATCAAGGATTGTAGCTTTCATACCAAAGATACAAAGAATATACCATATGAAGATTGATATACAGTAACAGTCAATGTGGGATGTGTATGGTACTCAAAGGTTACATACTGTTATTCATGGTGACCTGACGTTAGAGTCATGCAATGACTTTAATATCACCAACATGGCCTTCCTGAGCACTCTGATTAAGAATGGGGCCAATGAATAAAGGTGAACCCTCCCACAGGCAGTGCAAAAGGGAAGGGCTCTTCAGGAATGGTGCTTTGCTTCATAAGTAGATACAGAATTTTCATTGAAATGCATGGAATAAATGACCGAAATTTCAATATCATAGTCCTGTCATCATGAAGTCGATAACTGCATCACCTGTAGGAAACGAAATCCAATGAACTCCCTGAAGGTCAGGTGAAGGCATGTGTGGACACATCCTCGAGGAGATTGAGCCATTGGAGAACAGGTACTGGCCTGATATCCCAGCAGAGACCCCTCCGGAAGCCTTGTGACGGTGTATTATAATAAAGTGAACTACAAGCATTAATCACAAGGATCGGATTCATACTGATTGACAAAGTCAATAAATCACCAAGGGTATGAATAATTTTGAACATCGCCCAGTTTGGATAACTCACCTTTTCTATTGTTATGTAAATGAGGTGAAACCGGAAACGGCATTCATTTGCAGATGATAACTAAATGTATTCAAGTGATGTGCAAGTAACTTCATTTAACCATTCATTTTTAGGAAAAATGCAAAAAACTAGAATTTTCCAAGGGGTATGAATAATTTTGTTGTTAACTGTATATATACAGGGTTGGAAAAAAGTTTGGAATATTTTTTTGGCGATGAGTATGTCTGATTTTAAATGCTAGTTTCTACTATATTGTGATGAATAATTCATCCAAATCGGATTAACTGTGTTGAATGAAGTCTACTGTTCTATCTTGTACCAAATATTATGTAATATTGTTAAACATGTTACAATGGCTGACCAATGAACCACATGTTGTCAGATTTGCTCTATTTGTGTTTGAACATCTTGTTATACATTTCTGTACTTCACGTGGAATTTTGAAAAAGCTACGTGCAGTTTGCAGTCATTTTGAGGACTTCGGTATAGCAATTAAACTGTATCTGATTATTTAACTTTTTCGTTAGACATTTGCAAAAACAGCAAATATACGCTTCCGAATTCCAAGTGGACCTCTGCACTGTGTGATAAGCCTGATTTTTAATGTTGTGCTTTTAAAGTTAAAAAGGGACACATATCTTTTATTTGAACCTCAAAGAAGAACTTAAAATGACGAGGGATATGTTTAAGACAAGAAATAATTCTTGGAATAAAAATATTCCAAACTTTTTTCCAACCCTGTATATATATATATAAATGTCGCATGATTTCATTCATTTCAACAAATCAATCCCAATTCATATTGATTCTTATTTTCAGCTGCTTTTATATAGAGTAACGTCTCAGTCAATGTTGGTTTTCTTCTAGATGGGTGGAACGAAAGTCAAGGAGCACCGAGCGGGGGAGTGTGAGAGAGTGGTTTTGTCATCGTTCTCTCTCTCTCTCTCTCTCTCTCTCTCTCATGCTGCCCCTCTCTCTTTCAGTCTCTCTTCTAATCCCTCTCTTTGTCTGTCTTTCTCTTTCACTCTCTAGGAGCATATAGATTATATAGGTCTACCCCTCATAAGTAACACCTGTTTTTTACAATTTAAAGGGATACACCACCAGGTAGACGTGGAGAAAGTCAGGATTGCGTAAGCCCCAATCACTCGGACACAAAGTTTGTGCGTCGAACGCGTCCGTTGGACTACTAGGATTACATTTCGACTGCACGAAGCCGACCGAATCTCGCACGAGAGCTCGAGCTCAGGCGGAGCATGCATGTTGGGCGGCGACCAGTCTGTCCGAAGTTTGCACCCCGCGGGGCCAACGGCATGATCAGGTAACGATCACGGTGCCCTCTCGCGGCATAAAAACGTCCACAATCTGCGGTTGAGTATCCAATTAAAGCTTCTTATTACATACTCACTTGCATTCTCAACTTATTTTCTCCAGATTATGGGGACATTACATTTCCAATGGTAGGGATCGCTCGGTCTCACTCCCTTCCTTCTGTACATAAATTTCCTCGATACTTGCATGTACATTTGATTAAATGATTCAAAACTCTTTGTTCGTTGATTATAAGTTCATCTACTAATCAATAAAGTCACAATGTAACCATGTCTATGTATATGTATGGCAGTCGTCATCATGGACGTTCTTATTTATATGACTGATTATTTTAATCGTTATCATGTTTGTCCTTTTGTCTTTCCAATTTTATAGGTTCTGTTTACTACGCAATATTAATATGACTACTGCAGCATGAATATACCACAGTTTATAAACACCATCTAAAATGTAGTTTGTTTCAAATTTAGTATGATCATAATGTTTGTCATATTCCATTTTTGCAGCCACATACAAAAACTTGTCTAACGAGGGCAAAGAATGTCGTCCTGGAGCGGAAGCTACGTCAGCACAGGGCTACCCGGTACATCCTGGCTACCCTCCACAACAGACCTACGTCGCATCGCGCCTGAAGCTACGTCTTCTCATAACGAAACCCTCAATACCGAACAACCACCAGTTGTTGTTTTTTTTCTTGTTTTTTTTTTTGTTGTTGTTGCCAATGTCAAGATGGTTTAAAAGAATAAATAAGAAAAGTGCAATGCTCACTTTAAAAGATTTTGTATCTTTTGGAGTGAGTAATATATCTGTAATAGTGTCATCATTAAAAAAAATATACACAAAGAGTATACGGCATACATAAACGTACTTTCATATCAATTTTCCACATGCGAACCGACAACAATATGGAATAGTAATTTTGTCGCTGATTTTAAAAGCACAATTACCATATTTGTAAAATGGGAACTTCAAAACGCAAAAGAATATATTTTACTTCGTGAAGTCATATTGAACCATCGTTTTGTAAAATCAATCTCAATCTCACATGAGGTGTTGTTTTTTCTGATGTTATCCTGTATGATTTATATCATTATGTCAAAATACAATCAAGTTGAAATGTCACTTTGAATTTAACCATGCGTGTATGCTGCTAAATTCTAAATCCATATTGCATCACGTTCTAATACAATATTTTGTTCTTATAACCTTTATTATCATGACCATCATGATAGCTCCCAAATGGTTCATATTACTGGAGGAAAAGTATGAAAGACCACTGAAAAGTCTTCCAATATTTAGAAAATTAAATTTTAACCTGCGTCGACGACTAAAAGCAAAACATTTTTTATATATTTCTTTTAAACTCGTAACTCCTGCAAAAATATTGCGTGAGGAACTTAAACTTCTTGTGTAGATAAAATTTATTTTTATTTTTTGCTTGTTCGAACTGTTGCCATCCAAAATCCACAAAAGATCAGAACCGAACAAAGATGTTATATTTTAGATGATACGTGATTTATTCTTAATATTTACAAACCTTTCATTATGACATAAAATCAAAAGCAACAGTTTCAAGTGCCAAAATACATAATTATATAAAAATAGTTAAATTAAGAAAGACTTACAATTATCCGGAGGGGAAACTCCTAATCCACAGAACACGATGTCGAATACATTGTCAAAGATGATGTTCAAGACAAAGTCCAAGATGAGATCCAAGACGATCTCTAAAGGTTAATATCAATATGATCAATTTCAGATGGTGGTAACTCAAAATTTACCCAATATATGCTCCACGATGTTAGTCAGGGTATAAATTCTGATTTGTGCAAGCTCAAAGCTTTTATATTAATTCAACACTAACTAGAATTGTCTATCTTTTACTACAATAATCATGATGGTTTGGAAATCTCTGATAAGTTCTACATAGATCTAGTTGTAACAAACAAAAGGAAATGGGTGTATAATGTATAATATCCCATTAACATTTGCCCGCATTTTGGTCATTCATTTTCACGATTGTTCGTGATCGATTGGATTGATTATTAGTACAGTGTCTCCTTTTCGTGAGGTTTTTGGAAATCTCTTGATAGCGACTGCTAGGAATTACAAATTACACATGAGTGGAAGGATAAAAAATCCCAGAAAATGTTTAGTTTATTTTCAATGCAGTACATTGTGCATGCTCTTCATGATCCGATCTATTTAATTGACACTAATCATTACATTCTTGGAATTGGCAACGCAGTGTAAAATATATAGGCCCAATCACTATTCTGGTGTACAAATGGCACCTTTTCTTTTAAATTTAATATTTTTTTTAAAACTATGTAGGAGTGAAATAAGATTGACTGTTGCCAATTCAAGGAAGGGATGCTGATTAAATATGCGCATGGTATGCGAAAACTGTGCGGGGAGCATGCGTGACGAGTGCGCAGATTTTAGGAACTTATTCGTGAACTAGTCGTGAGCTAGTCCGGAACATGCGTCTAGGTTGTGTAAGGTGTTCACGAATGTTGCTAAATAATTTTGTCGTGCCAAAAAATGTAACATGTTTGATTTTCTGTCACGCATTTCAAGCACTGGCCCGCATCCTCCAGCATCCTTCCTCACGCTGCCCGAATTTCCGCAATGCAGCATTTCACTCTAATAAGCTGCATTTACACTTTTCCCGAGTTTGTTTCAGCATAATTTGAGCATCGTTCGTGTCAGTGCGGGAATTATTCGTGGCAGCGTGCGGGAGGATGCTGGAAGATGCGGGCCGGTGCTTGAAATGCGTGACAAAATCAAACATGTTTAATTTTTTGGCACGACAAAATTCTTTGGAAACATTCGTGAACACCCCGTCAACTTTACACAACCTAGCCGTGTCGGTGCGTGCCAGTTCGTGCCAAAATTGGCAAAATGGCATGTTCCGGACTTGATTACGACTAGTTCAGGAACAGTTGCTCAGATGTGCACGCAAAAAAAAAAACACAATTCGGCGATGACCACTCAATATGGCACGTACTGGTACGCAATAATGCGGGCCTGTGCGGGACCAAAATGAGGGCACGTGTAAATGGGGCATTACTGACTGAGACGTTCATGCAAAGGTCAGGATTGGATTACATACACATGTAATTACATTGTTATTATCATACATCACACATAATGATATAGAATTTTCTTCCTCTGCTGGATAAAGCTACCTTAGGTAAACAAGTGCAAGTCGGACCCACTCCTACATCACACTTAAATTTATATCGCATGATCGTGGGAAAACTGTTGCCAAAAACAGATCACGCACCCCCTCCCCCCCCCCCCCCCCAAAAAAAAAATAAAATAAATAAATAAAAAATAAAATAATAATAATAATAATAATAATAATTTAAAAAAAATAAAATAAAAAAAAAATTAAATATAATTAAAAAAAATAACATAAAAAATAAAAAGAAGAAGAAGAAGAAGAAGAAAAATATGGCAGAAAAATAGAAGGAAAAAAAAAATATTGGGGGGGGGGGGAATTAAAAACCTACCTTTATTTTTGCTAATAACTCTTACTAAGAAAGAGAAAGGGAGGGGGCGGGGGAGAAATCCCATTGTAAAACATAATTAGAAGGGGAATTGAGGAGTATAGATAAGTGGACAATTTCTATTACGTTAGAGCTTCAACAAGGTGTATCAGGGTTCGTTTTAATACTCTTCAACCTTTGCTTTATTTTTGTCCTTCATAGTGTTACGTAATGACTTTAAATGAAACAAACATTGTGATATTGTTTGTTTGTCTTAGATTAGGCAACGTGCAACTATTATTCATTCTCCCCACTTCAGAAACGACAATGTCGGAAAACCTGATCCTCATTCGGGGGGGGGGGGGGGGGGGTGTGAGACAATTAGGTTAAAAAAAAAGTCTACACTCGCGATTTCAAAAACGAATTGTCCCCCCCCCCCCCCCCCTTTCCATTCTTGACGATCCTTGGTCCACCCTGCTTTGAATTTCTTTATCAAAGAAAATTGTTCTCCTGTGCCATATCCCATACAATCAATCTTATCCCGTCAAAAACATAATATCAGTCATGATTTTGATATATTTTTATTTCTTCACAGGCCAAAGATGAGCAGTTAAATGGAGATGTAGATGGTGCCCGCGCTTCTTCCTCATGTTCAAAGGGTTGGTCCATAGCTGGATTAGTGTGCATTATCGTCTTATCAACGTTAATTTGCGTATATTACGTCATTTTTTATTAGTCATATTATTATTGAATCTGTGAAAAAGATGAACAGGTGATGATTTAGACCAAAGATTCGAACAGTGGACCTGCATGTGATGGTTTTGAGTGAGATGCACACACTATCAATACCACAATGCCATCAAGAAATGCGGCTATAACGGCGAAGGAATCGCTCAATGATACTTTGAATTATGGATTTAATTTATCGGAGTTATGTCGGGTTTACATTTTATTTGTCTGTCTCAGTACAAGAATCGAAAACCATATATAAGTTGTCGAAATTACGTTTCATGACAATGACGATAGATGTCATGTGATACGATGTGTGATGTAAACTTTGAAAACAAATCTGCAGCACCTTTCTTTTATTCTGCAACAGATGTTGAATTATCTGACTCGAACCCATATATACCTGGTGGAAAAAAAATGTAAATTTATCATACCTGAAATCACTTACCGAGGAATTGTAACGATTCTTTTGAAAATACTAACAGCAGCATTTTGCAACGAAATAGAGAATTAATTTCCAAAACGTGAGTATTAATGTTTTTGTTTCGGGAAATGCAAACAGCGGTTTTGACCAATTTAATGATAAAATGTATGATAAACTTTTATACAAAATTGTCGATTTATGTTGATTTATAATGTTGCTTTCTGTGATTGTGCTCCATTTTAGCAAAATAATTTTTACTGAACACTTTTGTAAACTAAATATCATTGATTCTCTATAATAGCGGGGGGAATTATAAGATGTATTATGATGAACATGTCGAAAAATCACATTGGTACTTAGATCTAACGATGATAAACACAAATTTAACAATGGTGAAAATATCTTATAGAATTTGCAACAGTGCAAGTTCATGTACAATTTAAATATTTATTTATATCAATTAAAAAGAAATATTGTTGTAATACAATAAATTACGATATTTTTCTGCTTGTTGTTTTCAATGAATTAGATTTAGTTCAAAGGAACCAACTTTTCAGACTTTTATACCTTTTTAATACGGATACACGATGCACCAACAGTCGATTAATTTTGTCAATACAATGAGGGGTGTGTGTGTGTGTGTAATTTGGTTTTTACAGACGTGTATCAATCAGATATGATTATTTACGTCTGGGACCGACCTTTAACGTCACCATCCGAAAGACGAATACAATGAGGTGTCCGAACCTTTGCTTTATAAAGAATGGGGCAAAAAGGAATGAAGAAAGATATAAAAACTATGATAAGGTTCAAAAGTCAGGAGACAGAGAGATAAATGGAAGAGAGAGAAAGAGAAACGGAGACAGAGTAAAAGACAAAAAGAAAGTAGATGGAAAAGGTGGATAGGGAAACTGGTGTGAGAGGGAGATGAGGGAAGAAGAAGAAGAAAACAAAAGGAGAGAGAGAGAGAGAGAGAGAGAGAGAGAGAGAAAGAGAGAAAGACGGAGAAGGAATGGGAGAGAGGGATATAAAGAGCGCGTTATCTATGAAATAAAGCCAGCAATTATTTTTTTAAATTTTGAATGGTTTGACAGCTGAATAGAAAGAGACTAGAGAGAGGGAAGGAGAGAGAGAGAGAGAGAGGGGGGGGGGGGGTTGTGTATGTGAGAGAGAGAGAGAAAGAAAGAGAGAGGGAGATAGTATTAACGATAAAGATAAAGATAGAGAGAAAAAAAGAAAATGAATGATGAAGATAAATATTTATGAGAATGGGTTTCAGAAAATAGATAAATAGAAAGAGAGAGGGATAGGAAAGAGAGAGAGAGAGAAAGAGCGATAAAGATAAAGACAGACAGATAAAAAAAAGAACAAGAATGATGAAGAATCACATATAGAATAACTTTTATATTTTCCTTTCTAATTCCAATTCGAAGTTAGTTTGGAAGTCCTCTCGCTTTCCTCAGGTATTTTTGTAAGCAGCTGATAATAAGTGACATAGAACAGGCAAGGCAAGGGAGCCTGTGGAGCACATTACCCCTAAAAATATCCGATGCCTCCTACGAATACCTTTAAAAGGTTGTGATTAAAAGAAATAAGTTTAGTCTGAAATGCACCAAAATATTGAGTTTGAATACTTAAAATGCACATAATAATTTCGATCTAACGCAATACCCTCTCTCAGAATTGTTATAAATGAGCAGGCAATCTAACACTCCACATCAAGAATTCTCCTGTGCCCCCCCCCCCAAAAAAAAAAAATAGGACTCTCTGGCTGGTGGGGGGGGGGGGGTGTTATTAGGCCAAAATTGCTTTTACCGCCAAAACAGTTTATCACATAATTATTTTGTTTCTTTTTACTCTCAAAGTCTCTGAAAAGAAAGAATAATCTTTTTTGTTTTTTTGTTTTATAGTGCTTCATGTGTAATCAGGATTTTGGAAAAATTGATTTTGCCGGGAGGTACGTGCCCCCTTGCTACCCCTTGATCCGTCACTGCCCACAAGTCTGATCATGATATTGTGTACCCTCTTTCAGACTACAAACTTTTCGTATGGATATAGGACTATGGATATAGGACGTTTTTATGTGTCTGAATGCTCTTATATTGATATGTCGTATATCAATACGAATATCAGTGCGAAAAGCATCATTTCGTACGATGATCCTATATTCATACGACGTATATTTGTGTCTGAATGCTCTTATCTGCTTATTGCCATACGTCGTATTAGTTGGCGGGGCTTATAATTATGAACACAATGCGCAAAGCCCGCACAAAGTTTGTATTGCGCAAGTGAGAGTCGTACATATTCATGAGCTTCCGCTAAAAGCTGACAGCGCGCGAGGTCTGAATGCTGCCATACAATTATCGTATACATAACGGTAACGTGTGTCTGAATACTCTCATATCAATGCGTCGTATGAATATAGCATAACATGGTGTGTCTGAAAGAGGTGCATTTTCTGTTGAATCCGTTTCCTCTGCCAAAAATACGGGAAGTGATTATCAACGGAATTATATCCGGGTTGCATCTGTGGTTAGCTTCGATGAACTTGGCACACTTTTTGTGATATCGGACAGCTGCTTATTATGCCCATTACTTTGAAGGCTCACATATTTGTTCTGTAATTTTCTTGAAATGGAAGAAATAAATAAATAATAATGGTTAGTATAGCGACGGTACCTATTATCCCTTTGATTTGTTGCATTGTATTTAATCTTATCTAATTTTACTATTTCAAGGGAGGAGCTTACCTGAATGTGCTGTAGAATGATCTTTTAGAATGTACAATAAGTTATAAAGCTTTCAGAAAGTAGGAAAATATGCGAATTTGCGCTGAGTGGTATAATATGGGTCGAATCCCTGACGGGACACTGTTGTCATAATGGGGAAGGGGGCATCGGTCTTAGTATGTGGATGAATGGAAGATAAGGAGATTATCTAGGGGAAGGCCATGGGAAGGGGTCGTATCATCTGTTCAAGTTGCCGCCCCCTTTTTTTCTAATATATGTATATATATATATATACAAACGACTAATGGGTACATTAGGAGGACAGTTTTTGTTCTTTTTCTTTGTTCAACTGTCGACCTAATGTACCAACTGTCTACCTAATGTAGGGGTCGCTATTATGACGGAATAAACTGCATTGTTAGGTGTCGACTTAATGTACCCGTTAGTCAAATATATATATATATATATATATATATATATATATATATATATATATATATATATATATATATGACTAAAGGGTACATTAGCTGGACACACAACAATGCGGTTTTATTCCGTGATAATAGCGCCACCTTCATTAGCGGACAGTTGAGCATAGAAATAAGACAGTCCCTATCTATTTTTGCTATGTGCAGAGGTGTTAAGTATGATGGTTAAAAATAATCACGAAATTAAGGGTATCAAACTTAATAATTCTGAATATTGTCTGTCACAATATGCCGACGACACCGTTATTTTTCTTAATGGGTTACCAGATTCAATGTATGCAACTTTTAAGGTTCTTGAAAGCTTTGCCAATATATCCGGTTTAAAAGTGAATATCGAAAAAACAAATTCGGTGTGGATAGGAGCAAATAAAGGTAGAAATGATTCGATATGTGCTGACCTGAGAGTTAATTGGGTCGGAGTAAACGATACTTTCAAAATTCTGGGTGTAATTTTCAGTACTGATTTGGAGAACATGATTAATTTAAATTATCAGAGAGTTCTGTTATCCATTAAGAATTTGATAAATCATTGGTCCAAGAGAACTTACTGTGCTAGGAAGAGTGACTGTTGTAAAATCTCTGTTACTTTCAAAGTTAACGTATTTGATTTTAACTCTACCAGATCCATCAACAGAAGTTGTTAACTATCTTAATAGAATACTATACAAATTCATTTGGAAAGGCTTGGATAGAGTCTCTAGAAATCAAATGATTCAGGATTATAATAAAGGTGGTGTAAGAATGGTAGATGTTCAAACTTACATTTACGCATTAAAAGTGACGTGGATAAGGAGAATAATGGGAGCGGTTGATTTACAATGGTGTAATTTTTTTGGGAACATTACTACCATTCCCGAGTTGTTATATGTTGAAGGTGGTTCGAGGAGTTTGTATAATACAATTCCTCCAAATCAGTACAATAAATTTTGGATTGATGTTTTAATAGCTTGGAGCAAATTTTGTGCTTCACACGTTCCACAAAATGAACATGATGTAATGACAAATATGCTGTGGTTTAACGATAGAATTAAAATTGGTGGTCAATGTATTTTTTATAACCACTGGGCTAAGAAAGGTGTTAGGTTTGTATGTGATATCATGGATAATTCGGGGAAATTTCTTTCCCTTAATATGTTTAAGGAAAGATACAATGTTTGCACAAATTTCATTGAGTATGGTGGTATAGTGAACGCAGTTAGAAAAGCATTTGACAGTCTCCTTAAAAACACATCCTTTGTAATTACTCAACCATTCAAACCTTTCCATTGTAGCTTCATTCTAAAAGATAAGAAAGGATCGAGAAATATTTATGATATGCTTGTTTCTGTTAAAAAAGTTAAAAGGAAATTTATAGAAAAATGGCACAATAAGTTGAACATTCAATACTCTCAGGATATCTGGTCGATAGTATACAATATTCCTTATAAATGTACAACAGATACAAAGTTACGGTGGTTCCAGTATAGGCTCATCCATAGAATTTTGGGGGTCAACTCGTTTCTTTTGAAAATTAACAGAGTTGACTCAGGACAGTGCTCTTTTTGTAATCTGGAAGAAGAGACTTTAATTCACCTGTTTTGTGTGTGTCCAATAACTCTGCTCTTTTGGAACAATGTAGCGCAGTGGTTGAGGGAGATTTCAAAAACTCAGGTACAGATTGATGAGGAGTTATGTTTATTTGGAATCAGGTCTCGTCAATTCTGTGCTTTGAACACTATTATTTTGATTTCCCGCTTTCATATTTATAAGATGAAAATGAATAATACACTTCCAAATTTCGGCATTTTCAAAGGTGAGGTAAAGAGGTATTTTGATCTTGAGAGGTACATCTTTCAAAAAAATAATCAGTGTGTTAAATTTAATAAGAAATGGGCGTTGTATTTAGAGTATTTTATGCAGTAGGCTTCACCTGTGCTTTTCTTTAAATACTTTGAATGATGATTTATTGAAACTGATGTACATGAATTGTCATTGTATTGAAACAATAAATTTTTTTTTTCCTCTGGAAAAAAAAAAAAAAAAAAAAAAAAAAAGAAATAAGACAAAAACTGGGTGTATATATATATATATATATATATCTGTCGGTCAATTGAATCTGGTGTCGCCGAAACCACTAACCCGTCTCCGTGGTCTAGTGGTTAAGGCACTGACGTTCTAAGCCAGCTACCCGGGTTCGATTCCCGGCGGAGACATTTTTTCAGCCTTTGCAAAAATTTCAAATATATATATATATATATATATATATAAGGGCTAATTGCCCGAAAGCTAATTAAAAGCGTGGTACCAACAGCTACGTCTGCAGATGTACTCATTTTGTTGCCCCCCTCTCTCTCTCTCTCTCTCTCTTCTCTATATATATATATATCTTTGCAAAAAAAAAATCAAAAAGTGACTCGGACAGTTCTGGGGGAACTTTGATTCAAGCTACGCCGCCATTATTCTCTCATTTTCATTTCTCACATTTATATTTATCCACGAAAGTTACCAAAGCTGATGTATATTTTATTTCCTTACAATTATATTATTTCCATAAGAGTTGCCAAAGCTGTTGTAAATGTTATTTCCTTACAATTATATAAATGAAATAGGCCACGACTCAGGACGTAGCTGAATATACCACGCGGGATCCATTGACGCCAAGCTTTCGGCATCATCGCCTTTATTGAAACATTCAGTAACATGAGTAAGAACATGGGTTGGGTTCACTTAAGAATATTCTACTTAACTGTCACGGTAGGGTTTCTGCTTGCAGACTAAGCGTATTCATATGTATCCGCATATTTGTCATAAGCCATAAAATCACATGGCAGTACTAAGTGCCAATTTCTAACCCGTTTCCTGGAAGAATAACAACTTTTTGCGTCACAAGCTGCAGAAAAAAGTCAAACATTGTCCGTAATGTATGCCGTGCATGTCAGTGCATGGGGAAAGACCTATATATATATATATTTAAATGTCGCATGATTTCATTCAGTTCGACAAATCAACCCCAATTCATATTGATTCTTATTTTCAGCTGCTTGTATAAAGTAACGTCTCAGTCAGCAGAGATAAAGAATAGCAAAGAAAGAAATGGCCAGTAAGTAATCGTTTGAAATTGTTAATTACTCGAAATATACTCGTAATTAAATTTTAATTTTACACTGGAAGATATTGTCATGAATCTGTAATCATGATTAATCTAACGTTGTGTCTAATGACAGAAAAGGGATTGAATGTAACTGAATAAAGTCGTCTTTGGAAAGTAGTTAATTGTACGTTTCCTTCCACATGTTATCGATCTTATCAACCACGATTGCTCATCTATTTAAAGTTCTTTTATATCCCGGAATCAATAAGGTATATACCGAAATGAGGATCATATTCCGAGAAAACTGTGTTCAGCTTACTTATATAGTAGATAAAAAAAGTTTACTTTTATAGTAGATAAAAGCACTAATTTCTATTTTATATCACTAACATTGTTGTATAGAAATGCACGCTTCAATATTCTCAGTACTTTTGATTAAGACACGTTAGAAAGTTCAAAGAGTTTTGATTCAAATGTTTACATTTCATGTTATCACGTCACTGACGTAGACAGGCATACTATCCACTGTCAAAACGAAAGTATGTGTGTGCATCAGGTGCATGGTTCAGGGGGGGGGGGGGGGGTGGAACGAGAGTTGAGGAGCACCGAGCGGGGGGAGGGTAAGAGAGGGGTGAGAGAGGGGTCTTGACATCGTTCTCTCGCGTGCGCTCTCTCTCTCTCTCTCTCTTTCTCTTGACCCTCCATTTCATTCGATTAGCGGCATATATGTATCCCTCGTAAGTAACAACACGGCCTTTTACATGTTAAAGTGGCTATTCAAAGAAAATCACAAATATGGCAAATAATGTATCACTAGAAGCGTACACATGGCAATCGTATAAGTCTTACATCAACTGCGTATCTGATGACTATAAAAATAACATAAATAAAAGCTCTTCTCAGCATCTGGAATATCCGAGCGATTCGCCAAAAATAAAGCGATGTTTTGATGACGTCACACCGGAGACCAATCCTGCTTAAAGGGGAATTAACCTCAAAAAATAAAGACGATAGTGTTCATAGGTGTTATTTATTCCTACTTGTTAGACTATATGGCTTCGCGTCAAAATATACGAGATCCATACGAATCAAGATTTTCTGAGCACAATTTATGATCTGCTAGCAATATGTATCGTCTGCTAGCAGTACATGGGGGCTGCCAATTTTTTTATGTGTACATGAAGATTTTCTTAATCCAAATGCCCAAATGCCTTTTTCAAAATTAAAAACCCATTTGAGATTAAAAATATAGAATAGATATGTCAATTTATTTTTAAACTGAAGATTTCCTTATGTATTTTTAAAATCGATATTCGCTTAATAGAAATCTATTTTCTCGATACTGTGACGTATGGGACGGAGCAAATTAATTCAAATGGTGCTTCTTCCCTGATCATCTATAGCGGCAAACTATGCATTCACCTGCTTTCGGATAATGGACTTGAAAAGTCAGAATGCATGCTGCATATATTATGTTCTGCTCTGTTTGGCAAGCCCAAGAAAATAGATTATTGTTAAGCAAAACCAGACAATTTAAAAATATCATTATAAAGATTTAATTTTTATAATACATGTAAAAACCAATTTATATTTTTCGTCACATATGGGATTTTAGGTAATGAAGATTTAGGTCTCGGATTCAAAATATCTTCCTGACTGGAACATTTCTCAATGGTTCATGTACCACTCCAAATCAGCAAGAAAATTTTGTCAAGATTATGGGGACATTACGATCACAAAGGTTCGTACGAACGATGCGTTCGTACGAATCTCACTGTTCGTAAGAATTCTGGCGTTCGTAGAGATTCGTAGATGGGGCATAGCTTCTATTGGCCGTTTAATTCGCAAGAACAACTTAAGACCTTCTTGAGAAACGAAGTGATTTTCGGTTATACAATGGCCCTAGAGTTCGTACGTGTTTCGAAAGAATGCCTTGAATTATTCCTTCGTGAGACTTACGTTCATCTTAAGAATTTTGTTGTCGCAAGATGATCGTACGTGCAACTCACGGCACTCTCAAGTCATTCGTATTTGTATATTTTGTCGGGTTGCAAAAAGGTGCTGCCGTGTACTGTCGAAAATTCTGTAACTGTTGACAGTTTGAGGATTTGAACTTGTGCGTTTGGCTTTATACCCCCTAAAACTCGAAAATTGCAAAAATTGTGTATCTATACACCTCCCTGATAGCAGAAAGTGTTAAAAAATGACGTGATATTTACGTCGTGGTTTTCGTCTTTTTTACGTCCTGTAATTACGTCAATAAGACGACAACTTGCACCAACGCAAGACGTCAAGAGGACGTCTTATTTTGACGTCATCTCTACGTCTTCATTCCTCTTCCCTGATAGCAGAAAGTGTTAAAAATGACGTGATATTTACGTCGCGGTTTTCGTCTTTTTTACGTCCTGTAATTACGTCAATAAGACGACAACTTACACCAACGCAAGACGTTTTAGGGGCATGTATAGTGACTGCACCTGAAATGCTGTTTATAGCACTTGTAGTGTGCTAATTTACCAGCAAAAAAAAAAAGGATCGTGGCGAGCCTCGAACCAGGTTCCGCTGATTGAGAGGCGCTGACGTTACCGATGGACTAACGAATGCTTCTTGCAATCCAGTTTAGTCATGGGAGTCAAGTAGATAACATGAACTATGTGGTGTCGTAAATTCACTATGTAACAATATGATCTGCTCTAAATCGTACAATGTGAGTTAGTCTAGCGGTAATGCCAGCAATTCTCGATCAGCGGACCCTGGTTCGAAGCTCGCCCAAATCATTTTTTTTAATGAATGTTTAGCAGTTTAAGGAGCCGGGCCAGCCCCCGTGAAAGTGCTGAAATAGCACGCTGTGTGCATTCAATAGCACTCTGAGTGCAGTCCCTATGCATGCCCTCAAAAAGTGCTATATACAGCACTTCAGTTTTTACAGTGTACAGATGACGTCAAAATAAGACGTCCTCTTGACGTCTTGCGTTGGTGCACGTTGTCGTCTTATTGACGTAATTACAGGACGTAAAAAAGACGAAAACCACGACGTAAATATCACGTAATTTTTACCACTTTCTGCTATCAGGGCTCACGAGCACGTTACGAACGACTTACAAACGCCAAGAATCGTTCGTAAGCGGCGCCGTACAGATCTCCGTTCGTAGAGCCCTCTATGAACAACGATTATCGTAAGAATTTAAGAATTGTCTCTGTATCCTACAAAATCTTTGTTCTTACGACGTTCGTACGGCCGCCTTACGAAGAGGGGGTTTCGTACGACATTGAAAAAATCTTGGACAAAACCATCGACCAGGTTGCGAACTTACGAACGCTCTACGAACGCTGGTTTCGTACGGCCTTCTTGAGAAGATCTAGCTTACGAAATGGTCTAAAAATCGTTCGTACGGCGTTCGTAGCAGTTCTTCATGGTATTTGTGACCTAAGCTGATCGCTCGGTCTCACTTCCTTCATCAGTTCATGTGACTGTCTGCATAAATTCCCTCGATACTGGCTTCTACATTTAATTACGTTAATTAAATAGTTCAAGACTCTTTGTTCGTTGATTATAAGTTCATCTACCAATCTATAATTGTAACCATGTTCATGTATCTGTATGGCATTCGTCATCATGGACATTCTTCTCATGGTATTCTTATATACACGATTAATTATTTTAATCATTATCATGTTTGTCATTTTGTCAATCCAATTTTATACGTTCTGTTTACTATGTGGTATTAATATGATACTGCAGCATCAATATAACACATTTTATAAACACCATCCACAATGTAGTTCGTTTCAAATTTAGTATAATCATACATTTCGCAATACAAATGACACATATTTTGTCATATTTAAATTCTGCAGCCACGGACAAAACCATTCCTAACGAGGGCAAAGAATGTAATCCTGAAGCGGAAGTTACGTCAGCACAGGGCTACCCGGTACATCCTGGCTACCAGTACCCTCCACAACATACCTACGTTGCACCCGAAGCTCCGCCTGCATATAAAGAAACCCTCAATACCGCACAACCACCGGTTATGGTAGTTCATGTAAGCTTCACTGTATTCATCTTCGTTCCCCCTTTTTTGTAGCCAATATCAAGATGATTTAAAAGAATAGACCAGAAAAGTACAGTACTCATTTTAAAAGCGCAATTACCATAGTTGTAAAATGGGAACTTCAAAATGCATCATTCAGAATATATTGAACTTCGTGAAGTCATGTTGAACCATCGTTTTGTAAAATTGATCTCCATCACACATGTTTGTTTTTTCTGATGTTATCCTGTATGATTTATATCATTATTTCAAAATACAATCAAGTTGAAATGTCACTTTGAATTTAACCATGCGTGTATGCTGCTAAATTCTAAATCCATATTGCATCACGTTCTAATACAATATTTTGTTCTTATAACCTTTATTATCATCACCATCATGATAGCCCCCCAATTGGTCATTTTGACTGGAGGAAAAGGGTGGAAAACCACTGAAAAATCTCCCAATATTTTAGAATAATCTTAACCTGTGTCGACGGCATGAAGCAAAACATTTTCAATGTTTATTTTAAAATTGTAACACCTGCTAATTCTACGGTGAGGACCTTATCCTTCCTGTGTCAATAAAATTATTTTCATTTTTGCTTGTTCGAACATTTTCCGAAAATACAATTCACCACCAACACAATCCCCGGTTGTCTAGCGGTTCGTTTTTCCGAAAGTTCGTAATTCCGAAGATAAAACAGGGTTCATAATTCCGAAACTGGAATAGGGTTCAGAATTACGAAAAGTTCTGTAGGGCTGTATTGCATTTTCGGAATTACGAATCTTCAGAAGTATTCACCATTTTTTATTTTCGGAATTATGAATCCTATTTCATTACTGGAATTAAGAACCCTCTTGAATTTTCGGAATTACGAACCTTCGGAAAACGAATCTTTGGAGTAACGCATCAAATGTTCGGAAAAATGAACCCCCTGCCATGGGAAATTTGTGTTTCGGAATTACAAACCTTCAGAATTATGAACCTTCGGAAAAACGAGTATCCCCTGTCTAGCTATGCCCTTATTCTAACTGAAAGAACGCTATTCTCCTATTCAGACTGCACCACAGACCAGTGGGATGATAAGACAGCCGACATCAGAACCCGTCAGAGATTACACAGTATTCGCTGTCATCGTCACAGTGTGTTTCTGTGTACCTTTCGGCATTGTAGGAATTATCAAAGCATCTGAGGTAAGTACACTACGGGATGTGTTCAGGTAGACTGGCGTAGATAAGGATGGCACTCCCGTCCCCGCCCCAACGCCCCCACCCCCCCCCCCCCCCCCACCCCACCTCATCAATGGGCGAAAAAAAGGAAAGAAAAAAGATTGAAGGGGAAAGGAAAACCTCCTCAAATTGATGGCCTTGTCCGTTTGCATTTCATCCACCTTTCAAACCCCAAGCCCCCCCCCCCCCCATACTATCAGTGCCCGCTAAATGGCTAGAGCCATACTATCCCACTGTTTAAAGTAGGAAAAATTATCTTTCAAAAAAGAAAAAGATAAATAAACATGTGGCCCCTCCCTGTCTGTAATCCTGGGTCCTCATCTGCTACGTTGGATTTGGATGAAAGTTTTCCTCAGATCAAAGCTTGAAGCTCCATTTTCAGTTAATGAGAAATGAATTCAGTGTTATCCAATCTTATCTGCAAAAAAAAATAGCAATCAGTTTTGTTCTTGCTCATGATCACAGGCAAAGAGCAAACACATCGCAGGAGATGAAGAGGGCGCTAGACTATCTGCTCAGAGTGCCTTTCGCTGGTCCATTAGTGGCTTGGTTTGCGGTATTGTGTTTGGCCTGGTTGTCGGAATCTACTTTGCTGTGTTTCAGTTAAGAACTGTCGACTTTTCAGCTTATTCAACATAATTCAACGTTATGCATGTACATATATCATGTATATGAAGAAGGGTTGATGGAACAAAGCTTTCTTCACAATTTTATTGGTGACCCAGCAAGAAAAGTCAGATAAAATCAGGAATAAAGTTTAAAGATTCCAAGAGGTACAACAGAACATCCCAGTTTGCCTTCGATCCTACTTGCTTCATCTCTTCTCTCATCCTCACATGATTCAACATACATCATTTTTTTATAAATAAATATATAAAAAATTCAGAGGGACGTTTTGGAATTATGGAAGTATGAGTAAATGGGTGTAGGATATTATTATTTGTATGGACGATTTTCAGGCGACCAGAAAATTTGCTTATCTTATGGTTTACGCAAAAGTACCCAGATGACCTTGCAATTTTAAAACAATAAATCATAGTTTGTGTCAAATATTAATCAAATATACCTTGTACTGAGAGATTCCAGTTGAAGTATGGATTCTCTGAGGTGACTCGCAGAGCACCATTACAAAATAGTAACTATGTCAGTCACAGAAGCATCCATAATTTCAACTTGTGCCTCGAAAAGAGTGCTTGGTATATTCGATTTATATCATGCAAGAGTAAGCTTAGAAAAAAAACTCAATGTAAAATATATATAATAGCCTACTGACAGGCTTACTGACAAAGCTCATAAAGAAACATTATCGCGATACATTGTCGCGAAAGTGATAGCTTCGAAATATTCAGAATAACAAAAAAATGTATAGCAAAAATGACGTCACGCATTATTCATTTTTTTTCTTCATCGTGAAAGTATTTTATGCCCGTGAGACATACCTGTCCAATCCTTGCACGAGAATGTCATGATGTAGGATAAAAATTTCAATATCTCATGGTTTGTGATGTTCGTGACGCTTTAAAAAAATGAATAAGCGTTTAATTTCGCAAAGGTTCAGACAATGGATGTATGTGCTCGCGACCCTTGCAAGATGCTTGGGTAAGGACAAAATAATGTTTTTCTGTATGTGTATGTGTTTTATGTTGAAGTCAGTACAAAACAAGGATTATGTTATGTTTAAAATTGAGGAACTAGGTTTCATACAATTAATAATAGTATTATTTGATTGCTTTTCTTTCGTGGGACGCAAGGGTATTTCGTTGAATATGCTTACCAGCTAGTGCGATACAGTGGCGGATACCGGGCAGGGGCGCCAAGGGCGTCCCCCTTTAATTTTTATGTTTTGTGATTTATTTATTTTTTTACTCTTCGGATCACCTTAAATATATATTATTGTAAGAAGCGTCCCTCTCCTTACTGCAAGATTGTAATCATGATAAAGCGCGAATTCAGAGTGGTATCGAGGCTAAAAGTATGTCATTCATTTACAGATCCTTTCCTCTTTTAAGTGCTCTTAAAATGCAACTTTCGCACATGATTTTTTGAAAAAGTCCTTACCGTGGGAGGGGGATACCCCCCCCCCCCACGGCGTGGTTGAGTGTTGGAACTACATCCCTGATAGCAGAAAGTGTAAATATCACGTAATTTTTACCACTTTCTGCTATCAGGGATGCTTCAACATTATAAATAATAAGTTGTAAGTTGGAGAATTAGAGGTTGACTTTAATCATCCGATATACATGATTATTCATAATAACTTATGCACTTTGTCGGGTTCAAATCTGAACTACAGTGAGTACGCTTGTATGTCTAACGGCCCCTGAAACTTGCCTACCACCAAAATATATAGATCGTAGAGACATCATGGTCGTGTAAATATTTCATACTTAAAGGGGAAGTCCGGTAAAAAAATTACTTTGTTTTAATAGAAGCAAAAAAATCAGACCAAGAGATCAAAACAGGTTTTAAGGAAAATCGGACAGTTAATAACAAAGTTATATTTTACATTTGTTGCAAGAAAAACTGGGGAAACAATAGAAATCCCTAGATATATTGGCAACTAAGTCATGATTTTGTGATGCCATTGGTAAACAACGCTTTAATTATTTTGTTTATATTCATGATACAAACTTTACATTTTGTCCAGGAATATGATTTCATCATGACTTGAGTCAACTTATATTTATAATAACATGTTTTTGCATATTTACACCATAGAATCATGCTTATACAGATTAAATATGTTTTTGTAAAACTCATGGCAATAATGAATTAGTGAGATATTATGGGAATATAATATTTTGAAAACAATATCAATTTTTTGAAGTTCGTGAAATAATTTGGAAAGGTTTATAGAAGCAAATTCATATTACTATAGATTTAGCTTGGTTCAAATTATTTGAAATTCATGTGTTCTTGGATAAATATTCAGAATTTGTTTATGAAGTTTATGAATATAAAAAAAATAATTTGTGAATTGTGTACCAATGACATCACGAACCAGTGACTGAGTTGCCACGTTGTCATTTGGCAGTGATTTTCATTGTTTCCTTAGTTTTTCATGCCACTAAAAAACTTTCTTATTAGTTTATTATTAGTTTTATTTCCTGATTTTTTTTTTATCTGTAGGTCTGATATTTCTGCTTCTATTAAAACCAAGTAATTTTTGCACAGGATTCCCCTTAGATATTTATACATGTACTTCAATATTTTATACTGTTTTTGTAAATGTATGTATTACACAATTCAAATGAATTAATAAATCCTCTTAGAAGAGGTATAAGACGACATAATGACTGGTCGGGCTGTGTGGATACCTTTATTGTTGTGAGCGCTGTGGTGTCGTAGTGTGTTACAATCATTTGATATAATCAGCCATATATATATATATATATATATATATATATATACATGTATATATTACGCTAAGGATTTGTGGTCTTTCTTTGGTTTGAATAGGCGCCTCCCCTGGCTCTTTAGGTCCCCACCCTTTGGTACCCACGGGCGGGGAGTGGTTCCCAGATGGTTGGAAGGCACTTTTTAAGTGCTGAAATGCCGTCCATATTTCATAAATTCATTTCTAAACACTGAATTTCCAGAGGGAGTAATAATTCTGCCAATGGAACAGCTCACTGCCGTACGCACAAAACAGTACCTTCTGTTATGCCCCCAACCCATACCCATTACATGTGAAGGGGAGAAACTTCATTGGTGTATATTGCCAACGTGACGTGTACTCCAAGGCCATATCCCCATGTATATGGCTTCAATGTATACGGCGCAACAACACCCGTGTTATTTGTTCGCACAGCGCACGTGCACATGTACTATGTTCACGCATTGAGTTACATCATTTGTAGCTTCATGGTTACATACACAGTTTAGTGCGTATCTCTATGGCCCGAATTCACAAAGGAGGTTTAAACCTAAACCATGGTTTAAACCTCCATAAGCGTACTGAAATACGCGTAAATAAGCGCACATTACCATGCGCGATTGTATCGGATTCCGTGTGCACGTACGCTTAAATCCACCAGGAGGGGGTTTAAACCATGGTTTAAACCAAACCTCCTTTGTGAATTCGGGCCTATGGTTTCACGGCGGTCGCCGGGGGGGGGGGGGGGGGGGGGTCTCATTAAGGCCGGTACATCATCCACGTGAAAATGGATAAAAATGGTACCTTTTCAGCAATAAGCGCATAACCCGCGTATAGGGTATAAAAAAAGCAAAAATCAAGAAAAAGGGTATCAAATTCAGAGACTGATAAGAAGAGCGAGTTTGTTATGACAATTTAACATAGTTTTCCTTAGCCTAAAAGATAACATAGTTTTCAGAATACCGCCCCTAATTTAATTCAGCAAGTGGGGGGGGGGGGGGGGGTCGTCGCGATTCAGATGCCAGCAAATTTTTCTGCCTTTTATTTGTGAAAATTCGGCTCCTTTGAAAGTTTGATTTATGTAAGCATTCTATTACTTTATAAATTGAATTTTCAACAGTGTTTTTTTTTTTTTTTTTTTTTTTTTTTTTTTTTTGGGGGGGGGGGGGGGGGGACTTCCTTTTGCGACAACGACCCAAAATGAAAACAATATATAGGGTTAGGGTTTGGGTTATAGGGTATAGAGTTTAGGGTCTAGGGCTAGGGTTAGTGTTTAGGGTTTATGGTTTATGGTTTATAGGGTTTACGTAACCGCACATTTGGGGAGCTGTCGCATAAGTCATTCCTATTGTCAACAACTAAATTGACATGAATGGGGAAAATGGCCCTCATACCCTTGGAAACATGTTATTGTATATCGCCTCAAATATATTATTCATTCCCTTATGACAGACTAAACCGATCTGTATACATCATTCGGGGGAGGGGAGGTGTAGGAGATCACGTCACTTAGGAATATCGGTTGCCACAGTGTTAAAGAAGAATCCCCCACCCCCATTGGCCTCCCATCACTCCCATCGAGAGGGGAGACGGGAGTCCGATGGCGGTGGGGGGGGGGGGGGGATTGTAGGGAAAAATCAATCCGTCGGTCTTCCCAAGACCCATATAAGGGGGCCATAATCCCCCTGAAAAGAAAATGACAACAAATTAATTTTTTTCTCAGTTTTGCACCGCTAATTATGCATGTTATGTTTTCATGGCAAGATCAAATGCATGGATATAATACTCGAACATAATTATATCCATGCTCTATGTGCGAGAATCCCGCCCGGTTGTAAATGAGATAGTGTGTCATCTACATGCCACAGGGCCGACGGAATTCTGCTTATCTTTGTTTGTGGAATTCGATTGATAACAGATAAACGTGTTTACTGCAGAAGATTTCATTAATTTGTCAATGATTTATGGGTATATAGTGAACGAACTTTGAAATCTGCAGAAGAGTAAATTCTCATTTTATTATTCTGAAGAACAGGGAAATCGCTGCGTCAGCAGATTTATTTGGCTTTCAGGAGATGACAGGTCTAGTCTCAACCAAATTATAGGCTTTATGAGCTAGTATCTTTTTATAGTATGTACATTTCAGGTCTCCCCTTAATACTTTACCTTTTAATTATTTACATTCCTGGTCATTATGTCAATATTAACAACCATTTTCATACAGTACGTTTAACGTACGTTTGAAACGTGGCGTCCACTAGAGCGCCGACAAGATTAGGAATTAAGGGTTGCGGAAGCAAATTATGTCATTTCGGCATGCTTTCCGCTCCAGTACCGCGCGGACACATCAAGGATCACACCACGGGCCTGTAACATAAATAGATACAATCAATCTTACGATTGATATCAATCGTACGTCTATGGCAAACCATGTACAGAAGAGTTACAATTGATCATAAGATTGATTTATTGATCTCTTTATGTTACAGGCCCCAGGAGTGGTAAAATCACGGACTAGGACAATCAGGGTGATTTTCCGCAAACCATTTAGATATGCGGACAATATCAGGAAATAATGCAAGGTTATAAATTCGGCGCCGACTTTTTTTCCCCCTCATATGCCTGCTAGCCGTCATTCTCGAAGCTGCCCGCACCGCGGAGTCTTTCAGGAGCGTTTGCTGAGGAGGCTGAAGTGTTAAAGAAAGGCGGGATGCCTGACGATGTCCGCACGACAATGCAGACAAGTTGCCGAAGTTGTCACGAAGTTCATTTCAGCGTCCTAATTTTGGTCTCAACCAAAATTTGGAAGCGGAAATTTTGCCCTCTCCCGAAAGTGCGGAAACGCCGGGAAGTGTTTAGGAATGATAGAGACAGTGAACGGAATCTTTCAAGAACTTGCGGATAGGTTGTTGAATGAATGCGAATAAATTAATTGTGTATTCCGGGTCTTGTCCGCGCCCTAGTGGACGCCAGGTTTTACGTACGTTCATCAGGTCCGTCAATAGGTCCAAACTGCGACTACTACAATATTTTTAATTTAGTGTCCAACAAAATTTGCAAAGAAGTTCTACCAACAGCAATTAGAGAACATCTCAAAAGGGTTAATTCCTCGTCTAAAGTACCTGTCAAAAGGGCACGATATTAGTAACCGCAAATGATATCCCATAGACTACGGGAACCGGGTGGCTCAGGTATTAAGCCTGTGAGAATAATACGAGTTAAAGAATTCAGTAGAAAACACAACAGAAGGCATCCAGTGTCATTCATTCATACCAAATTAAAGCAACTGTACTTTAGATCAACCGTCGAAGATCGTTCGAACGGTGATCTTTACGAACTGTTACATCGAAATTAATGATCTCTGTTGTTGGCTATTCTTAATAATTTCCTGCTGTTTTGTGTTATACAATCACCGCTTACCATTTGTTTTTACGAACAAAAGGATCTAAAAAACATATTTTCATTAATTAACAAAAATTAATTGTGCAGGCAAATGTATGCGGTACCTGCAGACATTTGTGTACTTGAATTTCTTATTCGGTGGAAATAGAGATATTTTTGTTTTCCCTTTAATACGAGTAGATAGTCCTAACACATAACCGATGGTGCATTTAACCTGATCTCTGACATAACATGCACATTTTCAAGCATTAAAAAAAAAAATTCTGCGATCACTTAACTCACATGGGGTAGCTACAAGGGGAGAGGGCGAAAGAAAGGGGAGGTAAAGGGAACGTCAAAATAAGATGATAGGACTCCTCACACACCCTCCCCTTGGTCTTATTACTTCACATTCCATCAATCAAATAAGACTTTGGAATGATTTTCTCTCTTCTTTATCTTAACAAGAAAAAATGGGGATCTTCTCCGCGGCACATACCCACCGCACACTAAGGCTGAGTGCCGGGGGGGGGGGGGGGGGCAAATACACTTTCACTGGACTCTTGGACAGGGACTGGAGTTTTGGCTTTAGTTTACATGTATATTACCTGTTGTTAGGTAGATATGGACATCTAGGTTTAAGTTAGATCTATAGAGGGGTCTACTGATATTGAATTTGCTCACTACTTAGCCTAGCCTAGGGCTAAGTAAAGTTTTAAAAGGATACTCAGCCGCCCATTGTGGACGTTTTTATGCCGCGACCTGATCATGCCGTTGCTCCGCGGGGCGCAAACTTCGGACAGACTGGTCACCGTGCAACATTCACGCTCCGCCTGAGCTCGAGCTCTCGTGCCAGATTCGGTCGGCTTCGCGCAGTCCGAAATGTAAATCCAGCAGTCCGACGGACGCGTTTGACGAATAAACTTTGTGTACGAGTGAATGGGGCTTACCCAAGCCTGACTTTTCCCCACGGCCGCCCCAGGTGGCGTATCCCTTTAACGTTTATATACCACCCCTATAACTCCGCCCACTTACAGGCATCCACCAATGTGGAGCCCACATGGTAGCCGCGCCATCACGTCACCGCTGGACTACTTAGACTTATGGGTACGGCGCATTTTGATGACAACTGATATACTGGAACGACGTTTGATGAGAACTTCCCGAGCTGTGACGGGAAATATCACGGATTTGAGGTAAGTCGAAATGCACCCCAAGTAGCTTGGCCATAACTTTTTCAGTAACAGACTAGCAACGTTAGTTTTAGACTTCGTCTGACTTTGTTGAGTTTGTCAAACATTGAATCCTCAAAATAGCCCAGCTCTCATCTAATTAATAGTTTCACTTAGATCTACCGTAGATGAATTTTCAGCAACCTTTTTAACCAAAGAAACAATCAGACAACATAGTTTTCGGCTGGACACTACAAAATCACAACCAAAGTTTCTGCATGTATAGCTCTATGGTACTTTTTGTGTGGTGCGATAACATAATTTACCGGGGCCAAAGAGCGTTTTTGAAGGTGGGATGACTGATTTGATTTCACTCATTAATGACAATTTTCGAACCTTTTTCCAAGATTGTATGAAACGTATCTACTAAAAAAAATGGGTCCGCGGCCCATGATTTACACGTAAAATCCCATAGAGATTTGAGCTCGAGATATGAAGTTTCTGCCATTAATTAGCGGTTGTGGATAAATATGACGTCACTGCAAATCTTTCACGCTAATTGGTTGATGGCCTAAATGTCGGGGTTTTTTCGTGTTGGGAAAATCGCTCGGTGAGAGATAAGCTAAAAACGTCGTGCAAGACGTTTAGAATAGCCTTTATAGGCTGACTAAATTAGTATATTAATTGTCGATTTTTCGTAAGAAGGAGTCATCAGGAGCCAAAAAATATCTATCACATATTTTATTTATGCATTCAGTCGTATTTCATAATCATTTCAAAAATACATTTTTCCGATATACACAGTCATAAGCTCCGCCCTTAAAAAAAAAACCATCGCAGCGACAACGTGATCACCAGATCTGTGACGTCGGTGAAGTGACGAAAATATTCCAAGAATACGTACTCTTATTTTCCTGCTTGGAACCATTTTGAATGTTGTTGTTAAATCATCTGCGTTCAGTTGTTAATGATATGATTGATTACACCTTTTCTTTTCTGTTTTATTATTAATAGACCTGTTGTTCATGCTCTTCATAAATTCTGGATATAAGTATTTCTCTTCCCTCTTGATTGCCAATACATTGTATTACATCTATTTTGATGACGTCCATCAACCGGTCCAGTGAGTCGCGGCAACACTGACACAAACACCTAAACACGGCAATCCTCTGTAATTAGCAACAACAAAAAAATCCATAAACCCCTAAATTTCACTTCCGTTTGGAAACAGTTGACATCAAGATGCTTGACAAATCAAGTCCTTCATTCATGCCCTGTCATATCTCATAGCTATTACACGCATTATCAAAATGATCAAATTTTAGAGTGCTTTGCAAAAATATGAATAATTTATTCATCAATAATACTAGAGTCTATAACATTGATTATTTTCCTCCTATAAATAACAGAAGTTTATTCTTAGTATATGATATGGATACTAGGATACAAAAAAATTGTTTACGCGTTTGTTACAAAATTGGTTTCTGTTATGCGTAAATTTTGACCGAAAATGCTATCAAAAGTTCAAAAGCAGGGTGAATTTCTAATTAGACGACCAATATTTTCTTATAAAGATATCTCCTCCATAATGAGCACAAAAAGCATCTCTTGAAATTCGATACATATTCAATACCGTGAGAAGTGTCATGACGCATGGTGACGTATGAAACTTGCTCTTTTAGGTACGCTAAGATATTTTACGACAGTTAAGACAATGCATCTTATGACACGAATCGATATTATTCGCTGGTGAGATTTTTGTCCCTACGCGTAAATGGTCGCAGAAAAGCAAAATTCTGATCGCGATCAAAATCTCCCTTTTCCGTGCGTGTGCATGCGCATAATGTTTTAAAATTACACGGTCATCCGAGTACTTTTGCGCAAACCACGAGATACGCCAATTTTTCTGGAAGCCTAAAAACCCTTCATACTAATAAACATGTATTTTATTGTATTGAGAGAGACCGTGGAGATGCTCAAATCAAATTAATACAATATACACCAAAAAATAAAACTTTGTTTAGATAGGCCTATTGGTAACTCAAATTACAGTCAGACTGTTCGTGGACAAAAATCTCTCAAAGAATAGTAGAAGTAAAGAATGTTTCATAATATAATGTTCTACGGTTACTTTTTGTAAAATACATTAACCAAGCCGAAAATGGATTTGAATGTTTCGCGTCTCGTACCCATCCATTATGATAAAATACCTTTAATATACTTGGACATATTCACGAAAGGCAGTTTATTCTATGAGATCTTTGGAATTTCAAACAATGTGAGTGTTTACCTATGATTGCTGGTGATCAGCTAGATTTTCCAAATCAACAGTGATGTGCCAATGCAAATATTGAAAAGATATATATATTTGCTACAGTGATAATCATTGTCATATATATTTTTTTAATAATTGCCATCATTGATATCGAAACTTCCTATTTATTCAACACCGGGAATGGCGGGGGGGGGGGGGGGGGTAGTAATGACGTATCCGATTGACATTTAGGTCAGCAAATCTATAGAAGCTTTTTATTCATCTTGGTAGTTTGTTAACCTAGATCTATAATACGTCTGATGACTTTTGATGTTGCGTTTCTCCTGGCAAATTTTGTTCAACAATAACCATTCAGAATGCTAGAGAGAAGACCCTGTTCCCGCAACTGTTGTTATGTTTGTAGCACTTCATCACAATCTATATATGATAATATAATGATAATAATAATAGCAATAATCCTATAATAATAATAATGATAATAGACATAGTATTCATATGAATGAAATATTTCAGATGCGAGAAAAACGCTGCTTCAGCAAAATTATCCGTAATTAACCAGTCACGATCCATTTTGTTTGACCAGTCAAATCCAGACAACAGATCGATTCTCGTGACCAACCCGTAAACCGTTGTTAAAGATATTCAAACTTCACTTTATTTACGTGAAGAAAAAAAAATCGGAAAATGTAACAATGGTAACAATGGTCTCTCCGTATTATCTGCAATTCTGCTATACTCTCACACACAGACCCGTTATTTGTTGATAGCAGACTATTAAAAATAAATGATCTGTATCTATTTCATTTGGGACAATTTATGTATAACTACAGTAGAAAGACCCTTCCACATATATTTGATGCCATGTTCCCCCAAAATCGGTCATTTCACGATTACCCAACTAGACGGTCAAACGAGTTTCATCTACCACTTTTTAGAACTTTATTAGCGAAGAAGACATTTATGTACGATGGTCCTAGATTTTGGAACTTTTTAAGCGAAGATATCAAAATTAGTCCTTCCCTAAATTCTTTTAAGAAAAAACTAAAAATATTTTTTCTCAAATCTTATAATAATATACAACAATAACCTAATAACAGCTGGTATGTTCTTATTTTTCCATTTGGGTCTTCATCATCTGCTCAATTTACTGAATTTCTATTTGGTCTTATGATTTCAACTTGCCAGAATCACCAACATAACTACCTCCTTTTTCGGTCATGATTTGTCCTGCTTTCCCATTGTCCATCTTTCATGATCCTTTTTCTTTTATCTGTTTTCCTTTTCCTCGTCGTTTCGTGTTTGTTTGTTGTTCTGTAACACTGTTTTGTGTTTTCCAAGTCTTCGTAGGCACAATTTGAAACGATGTTATTTTCCCCGGGGGATCCACAAATTACAAGCACTGCTTTTTAGTGGATCCCCCACATTTCCTCAGAAATTAAGAATTTTAATAATTCATTATAATAATGCATTTATATATGTACAGTGTACTTCTACACTTATCAAGGTAAATTGAATTTGTACATATATTTTTCATATTTTCTGTAGCAATATCTGTAATGCCATTGTCTTTTCTTTCTGTTGGAAATGAAATAAATACGAATTTATCTCCAATATGCAGCCCCTTCTCTCTCTCTCTCTCTCTGTTTTCTGAAGAAAACAATTTCTGTAATAATATTCAAACTTTAAATTTCCATTATACATTAACTTAGTGAAAATCGATTTTGGAAAACATAACGCAGTGATGTCTCCCTTGCCATGCTTATGCAGCCCCCTTCTCTCTCTCTCTTCCTCTCTCTCTCTCTCTCTCTCTCTCTCCCACCCACCCCGCGATTTGATTTGATTTGATATTCATTTATATCCATATACATCGAAATTTACAATCTTCCAACATATATCACAAATAAAATGATCACACAGTGAATATAATATGCAAAGAATGGATAGTGGAAAGCAGAAGGCCAACCAACATGACCAATGAAAAAAAAATAAAAGGGTCTTTCTCTCGCTCTCTCTTTATCTCTCTGTCTCTGTCTCTGTCTCTCTCTCTTAATTTTGTTTGTAAAGAAATTCTGTCAATATCATATTATCAGATGAACTTTGGTACAGCACTGCTCCTGCGTTGCCTAATAGATAGTCAAGGCCAACGATCCCGTCCATATTCTCTCCATCAGCGCAGTACACTTGGGCACGTGACATCGGCAGTATACTAAATCAGCTCCATTTTCACGTATAATATAAATACAGAAATTGGAGAAGAAGAAGAAGAATCTAATTATTCAAGGGCTCGAAGAATTTAATAGACCAAATTTCAGTCTTTCTTCCTCATTCGTACCGAATTAATTGTTATTTATTTTGTTCATACCGGAACGACGATAAGACCAACGTTTGAAGACCTCTTCCAAGTTTGAAGTTTGAATTGAAAAGATGGCTCCTGGCCCTGGTCCATGCCCCGTCACAGTCAAGGCTACTGCATGTGATACCTTAGAAAGAGAGGATGGGGAACTGGAACCCTTGTTATCAACGAAAAGACGTGAGTACGAAAAGATGTGTTAATTGTCCTTAAATAAGTTTTCATCGGCTTACACTGTATTTTTCACGGTGTGTTGAAATAAAGTGTTTAACCATTAGCAGTGCGTTATTTGATGTTTTTCAACAGAAAACTAACTATATTACCAGATTTATATTTTCAAAATTTGTTAGAAACTTGTACCTTCGGGTAATACAGATTTATTATCTGAATAAGCCACTTCGGAGATGCAATCTGAGCATGAGCAGATAAAGGTCATCTGTACCAAATTCTAAAACCCACTGACACTAATATTCGATATGTGCTCATGAATGTCATGTAATCATTATTCAATTATGCACAAATGGTGAATTCCATGATATCCAGGTGGAAGTATTCTTTTTAAAGGGGAAACAAAAGCTATTCATGAGGTACCTCTATCACTCCCAGAGTTATTTTTCTGAAGTGCACATAAAGGGACCCTCCATGTCTAAAATATCTGTGGATATTTGGGGTCATTTGTACCATGCGCTAACCCCGAACTGGCTTATTGCGATGTATTTCGAACTTGCTTCATATTTTTGTATGGTACGCCAGGTGGCATTATGTTATTAGGCCTACTTTACAAAAACAAGATGTTCCAATTTCCATTTGAAAATTTAGTTAAATATGAAATGTAAATAACTTAGAAGTTATAATCCTTCCTTTTTATAATGTTTATTTCAAATCATTAATGTCTGAACACGAATTGTATGTCTGTAACTTTCTTGATACATATTTGAATTATCATATATAATGGTGATTCATCAAGCTTTAATTTTTTTAAATTTCCGTTTTGTACAACAGGACCGGCAAGCACAGTTTGCTCCTGTCGTTACGTTATAAGTTACCTAGCTTTTGTAGGACTGGCATGTGCTTTCATGAATCGGGTCAATATTAGCGTTGCCATAACCGCAATGACAAACAGCTCATACAGCTCGACCTATGACACAGCTAACTCCTCGGCTGAACTTTGTCCTGAAAGATCATACAGCAATGGGACAGAAGGAAATGTTAGGGTAAGATTACATTACTGTACACGAAAGGGAGGGGGAGATAGTATAAAGTAAGATAGAGCATAGGAGAATAAGGGTGAAAAGGAAGACATCAAGAGAGAAAGAGATGGGAATGGGAGGGGTAGAAGGAGAGAGAAAGAAAGAAAGAAAGAGACAGACAGAAAGATACGCAGAGCGGGAGGGATTGAAGAAAGACACAGACATGCGGACTGAGAATAAAAGGGAGAGAGAAAGAGAGGACGGAGAGAGGAGGTAGATTTTGAAAAAGATGGTGACAGAGAAGGACGGAGAAGATTTTAAAGTGATACCGAGTGGGCATGGCCATATATAACATAACATTTCTAATGTCTCAATGTTCCGATAAAAAATGATGGATTATTCAGCTATTTGCTATTTGTAAGTCACGTGAAGAAATCTCCCGATTGTTTTGGACATTTCCCTTTTTCCTTTTTTTTTTGTAGGAAGGCGAGTTTCCATGGGATTCCCACACTCAGGAGCAGATTTTGGCAGGTTTCTACTATGGTTTTCCAATCTTCCAAATCCCCTCCGGTCTAATGGCTGATAAGTACCCCCGATCTTGCACCTTGGTAATCGGTATAGGATATCTCATATCTGCAATATCTAATTTATTCATTCCTCTGGCTGCCTACAACGGTGGAGTTCCTGCAATAATGGCACTGCGAATTCTTTCAGGACTGGCCGAGGTAGGTACTCTCTTTATCCATGTCATCATTGACATGGCATGATGAGCGTCCTCTTGTCTCGGTTCTTTTTGGATGAGAAAAAGGTGTAAAGTGTCATTCAAATATGTATATTATATTTATGTAATTAGCTTTATGAACTTATTACCTTCTATGTATCTATAATCTACGTTTTTGATGAATACTGTAAAAAAAATCTTTGGTAAAACATTGGCCAACGTGATGGTAATTATGTGTCCGACCATCATTTGAGCACTTACATGCCCAACTCGACTCTAGATCCGCTCAATTTTGTAGTAAAAAGTTATCAACACAATCGCAAAGACTTTCTCGAAATCAACTCAAGGGCAATGACTATAGCCTATTGTATTGCATATATAGAAATCATGTTCGGATTACGTAATATCTCACTGTAATGTACGAGCATTTCAGAAGGTGATGGACAAGGGTACGGAATCTGCGGTTAGGTTAATTTGTAGAAAGTCTTTGCGATCGTGTTGATCTTGATTGGGCAAAACGTTACCATAGTTGTCCAAAGTTGTTCGGACGCGTAATTACCGTTGTGTTAGGAAAAACTTTACCCATAGCGTATGATTTACCTTGTCTTTGGTTATGATTATTTATGCATGTAATTTGGCATTTGTATACCTTTGTTTGAAACGTATAATAAGCGAGAAATTCATGATGGAAGAGGACAGTGAAGGTTGACGCAGAATTTTGTACGCCATTAAAGCTGTTCAATTTCTTGCCAACAATGTTGTTTCTACTGAATAAAATTTTTTATCACAAGGCTGTTTGGACAGTTGGAATGACCTTTAAAAAGCTAGTAGAATGCGACAACATACTAGCAAATTATTATCATGATTATCATGATTAGAGCGGTGACCGTTGCCTGTGCCATGGTTACAACGTATGCGTTTCATGCAGTATTGCATCAAAAAGATCGATACAAGTTCTTAATTAATACATTTTTGTTCCTTTGTTTGTTTTGTATTTAATGTAGAGTGGCTGCTATCCTTGTATGTATTCACTGATGTCACGTTGGTCTCCCGAGGCTGACAGAAGCAAGCTACTCGCAATTGTCTTTGCTGGTAATTCACAATCATTGTGGACATTCAATAAACACGATCGCAGAGTTCGGCTTTTTGTTCAGTCGTGGGATTAAATATATAATACTATTCGATAGATATCTCCCATTCATATATCGTCAGCCTTATGCCAAAAGGGCCTTAAGGCCATAGACTTTATACAGTGATAAGGCCCTTTTGGCATAAGGCCGACGATATCATTGATAATATTTTAGTCCCCTTTAACTCTGTCTAATCGGCACCATTCTCCTTAATTTTTTTCTAATCTTTTCTCATTGATTTCCTTTTTTTAATTTTAAGTTTCTGATGAATTTGAATTCAGGAAGTACTGGTAAAACATACAAAAATGTATGTGAAGTTCCCTTCCTCCTTTATTTTCTTACCTTTACCATTTTTTTCTTTGTTTAACTGCTCCAACATGTTCAATTTTCCCTTTTCTCCATTTTCCAAACTCTTATTTCTCTCTCTTTCCTTCTCCATCCATCTCAAACTCGTCATATAGGATCATCCTTCGGCCAAATCATCGCCCAACCCGTCTCCGGGATACTCTCAGAGTCAGACTTTCTCGGTGGTTGGCCATCCACATTTTATCTTTTTGGTGAGTAAAAGCTAGAATCCGGAAATACCCTAAAAAATTTTTTTTTTTAAATGTCAAAATAAATTAATACTGGTCTCTTTTGTGATACTCGTGTGAATGTTTTATCACAAAAGTGTTCTTTTCTTTCACAATATGTCAAAACTGAAATTATGCTTATTGTAAACCTTTTTTCCTTTCTTTATGTTCTCTCTCACTCTTTCTTCTTCCATTAAAGCGCGTAGGGACATAGTGACTTGTGATTTGCGCTATATAAGGACTGCATATTATTATTATTATTATTATTATTAATATTATTATTATGATAATAATTATTATTATTATTTTTATTATTATGTTTTCTATGTTTTTATTTGCTGTATTTAGGTTCCTTGGGAGTATTATGGTTTTTTCCCTGGGTACTGCTCGTGTATCATTCACCTATGGCCCACCCTAGGATATCAGAGGAGGAGAGAGATTACATCATGGCGGAGCTTAAACTTGGAGATGGGGTAACCATGACAATTCAAATCTAATCTGTTAACTAAAAATATTGTTGGTCATAATGCAGCATGATGCAGTGCATGAGCTGTGGATTACACTAGACCTAAGTAACATGTGTTGTACTAAAGTTTTTCCTATTTAAAAGCCGACTCATGTGTAACAGGGGCTCGTAGGTCCAATGGTGCAATGAACCTGCTCATATGCACAGGTATTGCCAGGGGTTAATGTGGAGCAAGGCACCTCTATTGTAGACTAGCTCATTCTTCAGCCATGACCAGCAGTCCAAATTTCGGTAGACAAATCTGCACTCCCTTGTAGCGTGTATGTTGTTGGCAAATGAATATAGATTACAGGGCTTTATCTACCTTTATATGTAAATTCTTAGTATATGTCTATAAGATATATTGTATAACTATCATTTGTTTTGTTAATCATGTTAGTTGAAAATGTTGCTTACCAGTTGGCAAGTCCGATCCTCGCCCCCATTTCACTTCAAACTATAGTAACGCCCATTGTTAGTATGATAGGGTTATTTCATGATTTGATTTAGAAAAATTGATTTAGAGAAACCATTAGCATTCGTCTCCTTATCAACAATTATATCTTCCTCTATCAGCCCCCTAAGAAGTATCCATGGAAGGATTTCCTAACCTCGATGCCACTTTTTGCTGTCTGTGTCACGGATTTTGCGCTGCTCTGGGTCCTCTACTCTCTCACAGCAAACCTTCCCATTTTCTTGAAAGAGGTGCTTCGGTTTGACATATCTCAGGTTTGTAGGACTAATAGTCTACCAGCATTTCGTTTAAATTTAAATATAACACCACGCCACTTGGTTTAAAAATAAAATTGAGTTCTGTAATACACAAACAATGGTGCATACTTTGAGGTTAAGAATCACTAAAATGAGAAGAAATTTACTCAGTCTTGCACATGCGCACAGAAATGAGTATATGGGAATACACACATGTGGCATGAAAGTTTGGTCCGCACATTTCAGTTGCTTCTCGTTATACGTCGAATATGAGAGTATTTGATTTTGATGAGCAATTGTTTTGGGGACATTTCAGGGTAGGCGTGTCGTAGTCAAGTGGTTTTATTATAAAGATCATGGGTTCGATCCCCCGCACGGCACTTATATTATGCCCTCGATCAAGGCAGTTATCTACATTATACATGTAAACAAATTTTGTTTGGCATAGTAATTACCAACGTGGGTGGGTGTGTGTGTGTGCGCGCGCGTGCTTCTTTAAGATTTTTTTTTCTGCTATGGTATTCTTCCAAACTGAAATAAAAAGAACGAGAATGCGCCGAAATTATTTGTCACTCTTACTAGATCTCAACATTTTATTTAATATAAAAGATTAGTGATAAGTCATTCAGAAGAGGTTCGTCAAAATGATCTAAGATGTGGAAAAGAGAATGCTCCTTTTCTGACGACTTATAAAGGTCTATTGGGTGTTCTTTGTATATGTACCAATTCAACTAACTCACAACTTTTGGAACGAAAAGGAAAATGACTCTTGAACATAACGACGTATTTATGCAAGTGTTTCCAACTCACGACCGTGGTGCTAAATGTGTATCCAGACATTACTAGTCTTTTCTATAATTCCTGCAAAATAACTTCTCAATTCAACCTTCCTAACCCTCGTTCCTGAACTCCTTATACGTACATGACAACACATTAAACACGCTTTTATACCATCAAATATTAATGGGATAGCCTTGCCCAACGACCAGGAGCCGTTCGTTTAATTCGATATCGATGCGATTGCGAAATGCGCATTCGAAATAGTTCTGTACATATACACAAATGTTATGACCACAACTGAATAGGCCCTAACAGTTATTCTGCGACAGGTAGGCCCAGGGTAAAAAAAACAGAGATAAAACTGAAGAAGAAAAAACTCTGGAAAAACTTCGGATCCACTTTTGCACAATAAAAATCTCACAAATTTTCAAAATTAAAAACAAATTTAAAATTTGTCGTGATGAAAGAGCAAGCTAGAATGACTACTCAAACATCTTCTACCACACCCTAATGCTCGTGCCCTGCACCACCTGCGGAAAACATTCTTGCATAATCACTTCTTACTCTTGGACAACAACCCTTACCAAATATGCATACATTAACGAGACAAACAACATTTACCTGCTATACAAACGTAACGCAGGCAAATAATATTTCTGCCCGTGGTAATTGTTATGTCGTTAAACTGTGCTTTTATTGTTGTACCTATACTGTATTCTATCATAATTATGTGAAGCATATTGTCTTCATTTTCTACATAAACAAAATGTATTAAATTCGTTGACCGTTGTAATTATGTGGTAATTCTATCCCTGTGTTTGTTCTGCTACTGTAGGCTGGTATCCTATCATCGGTGCCGCACATTGCATTCTTTTTCTGTATCACGGGCGGGGGTGTCCTGGCAGATTTTCTCCTGACTCACACAAATCTTAGCCTGACAGCCGTTCGTAAATTCATGACGACGATAGGTGAGAAAAGAGCGTGAATGAATTTCCCACATATATTAATAAAAATGGAACACAAATACCAAGTTGACTCTTATATCGTGCACGATTTTCTCCGACGGAGAGCGGGGCGGGGATGGGGGGGGGGGGGGGGGGGGGGATGGAGGCTGTCGTGTCATACCTGAATATCAGCATTTCAGTTTCTTATGATTTGCTTTAACGGCAACAGTAACTTTAGCGGTGTGTGTATATATATTAGCAATTGCAAATAGACAACTCCGTTTCCCATCTATGAGTTGATCTTTGCCTGAATATTATTTCTTTCGAAATTTTTAGAGGGCGTTTGTAACCCCAGCCCTCGCCCTTCCCGCCTCGTATGCCTATGGCCCGAATTCACAAAGGACGTTTGGTTTAAACCATGGTTTAAACCCCTAACTGGGTTTTTTTAAGCGTACGTGCGCACGGAATCCGATCCAATCATATATATTTTCTTTGAGCGCCCGCATGGGCAATGTGCGCTTATTTACGCTTAATTTAGTACGTTTAAACCCTACCCATGGTTTAAACCTCCTTTGTGAATTTAGAGAGCTTTCGCAAATCGTTCGCGGACTCACTCAGAGACGAAGGACGATTACAATTTCAACGTACTTGCGCTCGACCGTGGGTGGTACCGCATATGAAAAACTATAGTGCATTTGCTCAGCGCACTTCGCACCGCATCCTATAACACGGGAAAACTTGCCTCAGTTTGTGACACTATCCATAAAATCACACGATTGCTTTAAAACAAATTGATATTTGACATCATTTCGACCGGATAAATAATCTTCACACTTTTTCCTATTATGTAGTGTTAATAACCAGTAGATTACTTGTGAGGAAACTACTGCACATTTCGGTTCAAAAACAGAGTTTAACGTTCAAATCAGACCTTTCCCAATGGCAGTGAGAGCATTTTCCCCTATTTTGACCTAATTGCCTCATTCAATCGAGTGGGAATTCCGAACAAGATGATTTATTGAACCATTTCGCATACCAAATTGTGGCTAATGACATCCTCTAACTAGTGATCTAAAAATAATTCTGATTGGTGGACGGGAATTTGGTGCCTTTTGCCTGTTCATTCACAAATGGACTCTTATTTGTTGTCACATTATTCACGCACTGTCTAACGTCTATTGGATTGTGCCATTCTATCATGGGGTAACTCGATTTGTATACAGTGAAAAATAATTCGTCTAACAACAATGATAGATTGTGAGATGCGTGTAGGCCTATACAAGTAAGAGAGAAAAGAGAATGATATAAGAAACGAATGAAAATGTCAAGAGCCGTGATGGACTATATTGTGAAGTTGTTCGTTTTGAAGTGGTAACTATAACGCCACTCGAAGTGCAAATAAACCCCCTGTTTATAAAATGAACGCGCCCGATGACTCATGTGCATGACGGAGATCGCTGGGTATCAAGGGAGGTCAGGGATTGCCCGATCGAGAAGTATATGCGGCGAATCTGAGGAAAGTAGTTCATATGATTATTTTTCGTTTCGCACATCCAAGAACGAGCGGTTTGCGTGACGTAATTGCCGAGAACACGCCCCGCATGATCGACCGGATATGGATTACCCGCGTGCGCGCACGAAACAAGAGCGCTGACTGGCTGCTCGGCTTTTTACCGCTGCTGAATTCACCAACGTGAAATTGGCCAAAACCCGTTGGCGATTGAAGGACGGACTCGGAACAACTAAGTCGACGCGTGCGCAGATCGATTTTCGTCTCAGATTACCCTGATGTGAAAGCTAACTATTATGTTTTCACCAACAACGACAAAATAACATACCAGAGTAACCGGAGTACAGTTTAGATTTTCAGGGGTTCAGACGCTAAAAATCTATACCAAAACGGTATAGCTATACTAGAACGGTATAGCTATACGATGAAATTTTGCGTCTGAACGCTGACTAACGAAACGACGTATAGCGAAACGAGGGTCAGAGCATCGTTTCGAACTAGAACTCGATAAAGAATAACACCGTGTTCAGACGCTAAAAATCTATACCAAAACGGTATAGCTATACGATGAAATTTTGCGTCTGAACGCTGACTAACGAAACGACGTATAGCGAAACGACGTATAGCGAAACGAGAGTCAGAGCATCGTTTCGAACTAGAACTCGATAAAGAATCACTGTTCCGTGTCCTATGGCGACCATAGAATGGTATAACTGGGCGGGGCTTAACGGGAGCGAGCGTGAAAGGTGACCTTTTACCTCTCTTCCGCGGATACCTCGTGATCATAACAACACGCGCAGTGGGAAACTGCGCATCTATACCACCTTTTTCACGACGGTCGCAATACATGCAATATGCGTCTGAACGACCCGTTAGCTATACGATGATTCTTTATACGTCGTTTCTTTATCGAGTTTCGGTATAAACTGAATAGCGTCTGAACAGGGGGTAACTGTTCCGTGTCCGTCTGAACGTATGGCGACCATAGAACGGTATAACTGGGCGGGGCTTAACGGGAACGCGCGTGAAAGGTGACCTTTTACCTCTCTTCCGCGGATACCTCGTGATCATAACAACACGCGCAGTGGGAAACTGTGCATCTATACTACCTTTTCACGACGGTCGCAATATGCGTCTGAACGACCCGTTAGCTATACGATGATTCTTTACACGTCTTTTCTTTATCGGGTTTCGGTATAAACTGAATAGCGTCTGAACAGGGGGTAAGTTATTATGATTAGTATTAAAAAGACGTGCTAGTCACATGGCTTTTGATACAAGGTCTGGACTGTTGAAGGACGTTTTACGATGCAATAGAAGAAACTATAATCAGATAATTTTGTATGGAAATGATATTTCTCCTTGCTAGGTCTTTTGCCGTCGGGAGTGTGTCTTGTGATAGCGGGATATGGAGGGTGTAACGCAACTGTATCTATTATGTTCATCTCACTGGGACTGGCCACAACAGGACTTGCTTACTCAGGAGCGTCCCTCACCATGATGGAGTTTGCTCCCCTATATGCTGGAATGGTCGTAGCCATAGCAAATTCGATAGCCACCATACCTGGTTTTATTTCACCACTCATTGTTGCCATTTACACGGAGAACCAGGTATTAATTATTTTATTCAATGGCGTATAGTATTTTGCTATCAGGCCAGGAGAATTAGGGAAACATTAGTACAAACTTGGATTTATCTCATGACAAGTTGGTTTTCTAGAGACGGGTTTAAAACCGAGCGAACTGCTATTTTCTGCAATCCAGACATAGCAAAAGGGCGTCACGTAATCCTACATTTCCTGATATGTAAGGTACCACTATAATTGTTTGTAGACGAGTTAGAAATGCAATTAATTTAATTAGAGTCATTTGTCAAAGTCCTAAATATTAAGGAGTTATCACAATATCAAAACAAGATAGCGCCTAGAATAACCCTGCAAATTACCAACAATTTTACAGAAAATGTAATATTACTAAAAATACAGTATCGAAAGACACGAGGGATCGATCGGAAGAAGGAATCTGTTATAGATTTCGAATACATAACTATCAATAATACATGATCAATGATACTGGACTCATTATGTATTTTTCTATTGCAGGCAGACATAGGAGGGTGGAGGACATTTTTCTGGATAACTTTCGGGATCACCGTTGCAGCATGGTTGATGTTTATGATATGGGGTACCTCTGAGCTTCAGTCATGGGCGAAAGGAGACAAAGGAGATGATGATATTGATTCTAAAGCCAGCAAATATCACGAGTATGAAGGAATCATCGGCAACAGTTTCGAATGCAGCACAGACATGAAAAAGAAGGGACTCTAGTCCAAATGTTCAAGGCAAGAAAGTTGCCCCATTATGAAATGAGAAATGGCCAGTGGTTTGTCCATCGTGGGGGCGGTGGTAGTTTTCTCAAATTCCAAAACAAAGAGAGAGAGAAATCTCTTATTAAGGACATACACATTTGGAATAGATTCAGAATAGGGCATTGTTCACCTCACAACTGGCACGTTTTTTTGTTTTTTTTAAACAGAGGATTGGCACTTATTCGCTTCAGAAGGGACATTTGAGGGAAATACGACTTTCTGAAGGATATAAAAAAGCGGTAAAAAATATATTTGTCATCTTTTATATGTTATATTTTCTCGATATCTTAATATTATTTTCGAAACTTATTTGCTAATTGAGGCATTATAAAGAAGGGACTTGAAAGCGAATTATTTTTACTTTGTGGCAAAGATAATAACCATCATACATGTTGGTTGGATTAACACTTATTTTCGGGGTTTCCCCGTATAAAATGTAAATTTTTGTAACCAATAATAAAAGTTCTGCTTACATTCCATGAATTGCGCTAATTTCATGGGCTACAGATGTATGCATTAAGTTGTATGCAACACTTTTTAATAAATGTTTGTAAAAATAAATATGTAGGATTTTCTTTACAATAAAACTACGTAGGTTTTTAATTGTCATGATTGTGATCTTACTCTTAACAAGATAAATATCCAGACTGCGTCAAGGATCCGATACAGATAGGAAGTGAGTCTGTGCATGTGTGTTAGAGAGAGAGAGAGAGAGAGATTAAAAGGGACAGAAAAACTCAGACAGGTAACAATGGTAACGGTTAAGTAGGCTTATATAAAATCTGTATACGTAATCCCGTACGACTTAAGATAATTGTGTTCTTAGACTTTAGAAGAGAAACATCTTATTTAGAATCGACTTGAGTTTGATTAATGAATGCAGCACATACTCGTAAAGTAAACGCTTCGTGTCACATGACATCTAGCCTGTGACGTCATAAGCAAAGTTTCATAGTCCATCATGTGTGTGCTTATTCATTATTTTGTGTAACCTATTTGGGTTATTCAGAGATTTTGTTTCACAACGTTGCCGTTTTGTAAGAGTTACAACCTACCTATTAGTACTTACATGTATTTCCACTCTACTGGCATGCAAACAGCTTCTTACAAGAGCTTCTACCAGCACGCGTCCAAAGTGTATTACAGCAGGTTTTAAGCTACTCACCAACGGTGCCCCAATGTTATGATGGGTGATGAACTTAACATTCTTTCTATGAAGTTGGTGCCTATGTAACGCTTTTTTTATAAGAGGAAAAACAAACACGCATAAAACGTAGGGGGCGGAGAGGATAAAACAAAGTTTACGTTGTATTCAGACATTCCCATTTCATCAAATACCATCCCGATTTATTTCTTTTAATGGCAATATGACTTTGTTCCTCCCGATATGTGATGAATATTTTCTTTAGTTCTGCCAAAGGCGGTGTTGTTGATTGTGACCTTGCCTTATATATCATGAACTTGATTATGAAAATAACCGTATTACACCATTTGATTATGTGGCAAGTTCCTTCTATACCCACATGTATATCTTGCCAATCTGCATTTCTAAGTTCTTCTGTCTAAAAATACTCAATCATATCCTGCCAGAAGGATTTAATTTTGGCGCAATTCCAAAATAAGTGTGAATAAGTTTCTGAGCTTTGATTACAAAATGAACATAAATTATCAACAACAAAACCCTTTTAAAAGCTGCTCCTTAGTATAAATCTCCCCATGGAGTAATTTGTATTGAAATTCTCTAAGATCTCCTATGAGTGTTGAGATTCTAGGTCTTAGAAATATATCCCTCATACTTTTTTCAGAGAAGTCAAATTTCTGATGGCCATCTCTGATTTCTAAACAATATGAATTTTGTAGATGAGACACAAAGTGTGAGTAAATTTTCCTGGAATGTACCTCTTTTAAAGTAATAATTTGTCCCAAAATGTTTTTAAAAAAATAATTATAATCATTCATATCTACGAATCGTACCAATTGCTTGAGGTTCCAGCATATTGTTACTTTTCAAAATAGAATCACAAAGGCTCCAGATGTATGCAATATTTGCACTGTTTAAACCCAAACTTTGGAAATGAGTGATTGGTCTTGTACTGATTCTTCATCTACAATTGTTCCAAATGGTAAACCTTTCGCCTGTATAGGTCTCATTAAATGCCATTTTCCCTTTCAATAAGAAGTCTTTCTTATTGAATATGACTGGGTTAGTTTTTCCTTCAACATTTCTACAGTTGTATAAATCCTGCCAGGCCTTTAACATTTCTAAAGAAAACAAAGGTGACTTAAGGGATAGTTTTTTTTTTGCATCATAGTTGCAAAGATACTTCTACCCCCTACTGACCTGAAACTGTAGTCAAAATATACTTTCCAACTCATATTTCGTTCTCCATACAAAAAGTCTTTTCACCACATTACCTACACACACCCACACACCCACACTCCCACACCAACAAGCCCTCAACCAATCACACACCACGCCCAATATGCGGGCTAATGCGCTCTCACAAACACTGATAGGCATGATAGGATATTACATTTTCTGTCTTTCTCTTTCCTTTCTCTCACTCCGTGTCATATTTTCTACTTGATATTAGTCCCTCCTTCGGTCGTACTAATTGCCTGCCGATTTCTCTTTCTTGTCATTATTCCCAAGCTTTCTCCTTCCATCTATCTCTCATGATTTTTTTCCTTCAAAGTACAAAGTCTTGCTCCTCGTATATTTGAATAATAAAGTTTACCTTTTACAAATATTATCTGAAGACAGCTAGAACATACATGTAAGTAAAATTGAATATATCATAAAGAAATGTGATAAAATTACAATGCCCCGACCGGGATTCGAACCCGGGACCCTGGGTTTACATGACCAGTGCTCTACCAACTGAGCTATCCGGGCTCCCGTTGAAGCAAGGTAACAATCTCACATATAGCCCCTCTCTTTCCATCGAGCGTAGGGGTTACATCCATACCAATTCCATGCGTATACTATAATGGCCTACCAATGAGACAGGTCTTCCCTCTAAAGTCGGGCAAATCCATGCCAACGAATTTCTATTGAGGACAATTGAATTTGTAATTAAATATCATAATTGATAGGATTGAAGTAAATTGAATATATCATAAAGAAATGTGAGAAAATCAATTATGATATTTAATTACAAATTCAATTGTCCTCCACTATGGCCGTTGGTGCACCCAGTCCCTGACAGCGACTCTCCACCTCCTTCGATCCAATGCCATTCTGCTAAGCTCCACCATCCTCTCTGCACTCCACTCCTTCAGGTTCCCTGCTCAGTTTCCCTGCGGTCTTCCTTTGCCTCTTCGTCCTTCAACACCACCTTCAACTACAGCCTTCGCCATTCCACCTCCTCTCACCACGTGTCCAAAAAACCTAAACTTCCGCCTCCTAACCATATCTACAAATCCTTCTAGTTCCCGTCCACAGATTCTAGTGATTCCTGCTTTTACCCATTCGTTGGTCTTCTTCGCCTTCCACGAAATTCCCTTCTGTAGGTATTCATCTCAAATGTAGTACATGTAGTAACGTGTATATGTATTTCAGCAGGGACGACCTTGACTAATGTGTATATAAATGTTGAAGACCATGATATTACAATTTGGAGTGACATGTAAATGAATATATGATCTTTAAAAAAGTACAGAATAACATATTATAAAATGACCAACATTACATACAATAAACCTTCCCAGCATTCTTTTTTAAAGTGACAATACGTTTACTGATTTCCTTATTTGAGAAAGTAAAAAACATGCTGTTACACTTAAATATTTCGTAACCTGTGACAAGAAATCTCCCTCGTGAGAAGGAAATGACCCCCTGCGAGACTTAGTATAGCCTAATTTCTCACAATCTGTTCTTTGATTTAGTGCTAGGCATCTCTTTCATAAAATAATTGTCATAATCCTAAATTTAGCATAATAAAATACTGGCAGATTTATTTCCACTCTTTGATATGTTTGAATGAATGTCGCAAGACTTTGCAATCACTTCGAGTTTCAAAAACTTTTGTTTTGATAGGTTAATTAATTCATTAATTCGTATGGTTAAACTACATGAATCACTGTAACTATCATTATTATTCTTTAAACTATTGAAAATGGCCCATTTGTATATTTTTGTGTACAGCAATATAGCAAAACGTTCATAGAAATAACCAGGAATTCAAAGAGGGGAAGCAATATTTCGAAACACAGAGACAGAGAAGAAGACAAAGGAATGAAAGGTGTAAGAAATACACAGCCACTGACAGGGGAGAGAGAAAACAAATGGGGACAATGAAGAAGTCAATTAAAGCATATCAATATAATAATCCCAGCCGAACAAATATTAAAGAGACACTCGAAAAGCACACTGATATCAAAGCGTTGAATATTGATCAGGTGTCGTCGGGAGACTCTCTCTCTCGGAGCTACATTTGACTCCATCACCGACGATTCCTCCATAAGTGCTGCCATGGTGGTCATGCTCTGTAACACCTTCGCCTTTGTCTACTTTCGCCCATGACTGAAGCTCAGAGGTACCAAAGATCATGAAGGTCAACCAGGCTGCAACGGCGATCCCGAAAGTTATCCAGAAAAATGTTCTCCATCCAGCTATGTCAGCCTGCAAGAGACGAAGAAGTTCACGATCAAATATTAGTAATGCCTGATCTTGAACAGCAATTCAGAGAAAAAAAAATTGAAGTGAAAAAAAGGAACCGTAAAAACAAATGAAAAGGTCATCAGGTTTCTAAAATATGCCAACAGGGGTATAAATATGTATTAGGTTTAAAAATAATAATAGTGGGTTCTTGTATAGCGCACATGTCTGTCAGACTTGACACTCCTGTTGCTGCACAATTATTACCCTGGCTTTAGCATGGCTGCTCGTAAGCGCTCTAGCATTTCAAGGAATTACTTCCTCCCAGGCATCGCTTTACCTCACCTGGGTCGAGTATTCATAATTAAACGTTATCAAAGGAATAAGCCTAACAACAACATTTTAAACAAGAGAGATAACCTAAATGGACATCAGAAATCACTGGTTCACGTCAGAGTCATCAATAGAATGACTTTGGCCTACTCGGTTTCAGTTGGACACAATATGGTGCATTATACTTGCCCAACAAAGCAACATGACTTGACAATTTCACCGACCAATACCTTGGCTTTGAAGTCCTTCGAACATGTCCAGAACTGATTGTCAAAATATACATCTTCCTGAAGTTGTATCACTTATTTTACTTAGATTCATACATCAAATTCAGATCTTTAGTTCATCATGGGAACATACCTGATTCTCCGTGAAAACGGCGACAACAAGTGGGGAAACAAAGCCAGGTATGGTGGCGACTGAGTTTGCTATGGCTACGACCATTCCAGCATAGGGGGTAGCAAACTCCATCATGGTGAGGGACGCTCCTGCATAAGCGAACCCAGTAGAGCCGAGTCCCAGTGAGATGCAAGTGATAACTAAAGAAGAGTTACATCCTACGTACCCAGCTAGGACAAGAAACGTCCCGGCTGGCAAAAGACCTGCCAAGACAAAGTCAAGTATATGAGGGTTTATCCCTTTATGTAATAGAATATTCACTGATTGCAATATGGATAATGGTGGATAGTTAATCTGGTTTAATCGTGAAGTTAATCTTTTCATATTAAGATACCAAATTCATCAGGCGCTAGAATTACTATAATCTTATTTTACCATAATTATCAGCAAACCCGAAGTTGGCTGATGCTGCACACGTGTTCAAGATATTTGTGTAATTTTTGTCTGATTCGGAGACCTTTCATTTTCTGTCATTTCAATAAATCAAGATTAATACAATCATGAAAAACCTGATCATGTCGATCACTCTCACCCAGCGTCGTCATGAATTTCCTGACGGCAGTAAGACTAATTCTGGTATGTTTTAGAAGAAAGTCTGCTACGACACCCCCGACCATGATAAAGACAACGAAGACAATATGCGGCAATGACGACAATATACCAGCCTGTTGAAAAGATTCAGGAACAAGGAAAAGGGTAAAATGCATATTTGCAATGCACACAGACATAACATAGTTCAGGTATATTCACCCGTTCTTGTTGTTGTTGTAGTTTTTGTTTGCTCGTTTTTCTTTTGTTTCATATTCTTTGTTTTGGATAAACGACAGTCGCAGATCATGCGAAAAAATTCCTACGGATACATTCTATGTGGGACGGTCAAAAAGAAGGAAAGCTTGTTGAACCACAAAGGCATACCTGTATGCTATGGGAGTTTCTCCTTAAGATAGAGGGACATAGGAGCTAGGTGCAAAGTATAACATCACAAATGCTGAATTTGGTACATCTTTCTAATTATGTCGTTATTCTAAGGGCGCCATTTTTTTCAGAGTTGGCGTAAAATGATGTGGTTTATAAAGGGTACATAATGACATAAAATGTTACCATAAGTTTTGTAAGCCATCAAAAATCATAAAGGAATAATAAAAGCTCTCCCGTGTTAAGAAGAAATTCTAGCTGAACATTTGTTTTATGATGGATACTCCCGATCTCATTAAAAAAGTGGCTGCGGTGGAAACTGGACGTACTTAAGATCCTACAAACCTCAGAAATGTCAAATCGAAGCGCCTCTTTCAAGAAGATGGGAAGATTTGAAGTGAGAGAGAAGAAAATCCACAACAAGGCAAAATCCGTGACACAGACAGCGAACAGGGGCATTGAGGTTAAGATGTGTTTCCACGGGTTCTTCTTTGGGCGCTGAGCAAGGTGTGAAGTGTTACCATTATTATTATTATCATGATTATTAATAATATTATTATCCTTTTTATTAATATAATTAATGATAGTGATGATAATAATAATAATCATGATGATAATGATAATAATGATAATAATGATAATATCGATAATGACAATAATGATATTGGATATCTTTATAGCGCTCATATCGACCACGCAAGGTGTTCAAGGCGCTCCACTTTATTACCCAGGCTCTAGCTTGGTTGCCGATTTCGGTTGGTTTTAAAAGAAGCAAAAAAGTTAAAGAAAGATATCAGTGAAGGTCCGAGTAAAATACTATAAGAAATAAGAAAGTTATGAATGTTTGAAGTTACAATAAATCAAACACAAATTGGCAACTCCGACACGTATTTTGCGAACTCCTCTCCCATATCCGCTGTACCCTAAAATCATTTATTTCCATTTTCTCTAAAATATTCAAGTATACATGCACCTTATCATTGCTCATATGATATTACACAAAACATGTATGAAACAAAATCTACTCCTTCATCAAAAAGATAATAGGTAAAATTTTCTCTACTGAGAAAATGGGAGAGAAAGAGCTATCAAGATACGTACATCATGGAGTTGCCAATTTGTGTTTGATTCATTACAGCTTCAAAAATTCATAACTTTCTTATTTCTTAATGGATTTCGCTCAAAAATTTCACTAATTTGTTTCTCTCATTTTGCTGGGGATTTTTTCCAAACAATTAAATACCAGGATGGACTGTCCCTTTAAGGTCCAGGTTCGCTTTTATTTTCATATTTCACATTTTACATTTACTTTTTTTTTCATTATTGTCATTTTTTTTTTTTACAAGAAATGATAATGATAAGAATAATACATGATGTTTTCAATAAACATAAGCACATAAAAACATATGCGAAATAAATGAGTTCACAATTGGTGCTACGTAAATCATAATATTACGTCGGTATTTCAATATGACGTAAAGTTAGTACGCTTTCAACAGCAAAAGTGTTTTGCTGTAGACAAGAATGTGGTTACTATGGTTACCTCATCTTGGTGTTTAAGCTCCGCCATGATGTAATCTCTCTCCTCTTCTGATATCCTAGGGTGGGCCATAGGAGAGTGATACACGAGCAGTACCCAGGGAATATACCATAGTACTCCTATGCTACCTAGAGTACATTCGTGTGATATGAATAAAATACAAGGTGGTGATATATTTATTTCGGTTTAAAAAAAATATGCTTCGGTGGTTTGGAGGGATTTAAATGAAGGATCTAGTTACTGATCAATCAGTGCAAATTTATATCAGTTTGAAGTTGTTGACTAGCATGACTACAGGGCTGGTCACATTAACGATATGGCGTGTTCCGTGTGAGTATGATCGTGGCTGTTAATAGTAGGGCAGCTCTACGGTGTACCTCTAATGAAAAATCTCGTTATCGTTATCGTTATCGTTAGAGGAAAAATGTGATATTCCCTTGAAGGGATAGTCACATATTTCCGATAACGAACAATATTTTCAATGAAAGATACACTTTACTATTTGGCGTGTACGTGTGAGTATGCTCGTGGCTGTTAGAAGTAGGGCAGCTCTAGGGTGTACCCGCGTCAATGAGAAATCTTGTTATTGTTATCGGACAATTGTGACCAGCCCTTTGGAACCACTGCAGGGTTTATCTAATCTCCTCCTTCATGTTCTGCACAAGAGGGAGAATTCATAGTGGAGAACCCCCCCCCCCCCCCCCCCCATTTGCAACCCAAGAAAAAAGAAATGCAATCAGCATCTGTGATACGCCAGTGAGAATTGTTGTTGTGTTTGTTGCTATGTTGTTGCTATGTTGTTGTTGTTGTTGTTGAAAGGGTCAGTCAGGAGTTAGTTGTTTCTCACCGAAAAGATAAAAGGTGGATGGCCATCCACCAAGGAAGTGCGATTCTGAGAGTAAACCCGAGATCGGTTGGGCGACGATTTGGCCAACCGACGAACCTGTATGACGGGAGAGGGAAGAGCATGGAAATGATTTTTAACAGATTCTGGGGTGGGTTGCTCACTATTAGAGACGTACTTAGGTCCTGAGGTCAGACAGGCCTTTTTCGATCACAGCCACCTGTTTTCATTTTTTTATTTTTTTTATTTTTTTATTTTTTTATTTTTTTTTTTTTTTGGGGGGGGGGCCTTAAAACTCTCCAAAAATACAAAGTAGTTGATATATAGATATTATATGTGTGTATATATGTATATATATATATATATATATATATATATATGTGTGTGTATATATGTATATATATATATATATATATGTATATCAACCACTTTCATTTTTTAATACAAAACAAAAATAGGCTTGTTAAAATGAAAGGTAAATGAACTCAATTACCAGCAAAAGCGATAGCAACAAGTTTGCTCCTGTCAGCTGGGGGTGACCACCGGGACAACAATGAATATAGACATGGATAGGTCCCACTCTATGAAATAAACGAAATACAGTTCAAATGTTATTGTTATGAATGTTATCGAATTACCAATCTTTTAGAGTACCCTTGCATAAAGACAAGAACAAGAAGACATATGCATAAGCCTAGACACAGAACAGATGATAATTTACTTTTTAATCCTTTAGTTTTGTTGCCAATTTTTCCAATCTGATGAGTCTATTACTTCTGCCCGTTTGGAACTTTCGCCCTTCGGTCCACAAACCTGATGGCAATTTGCCCCCTCCACCCATTGAACTCTACACTACGTGGTGCAGAGTTCAGGGTGACACCCCCGATCCTAAAAAAAAGAAATGTCTCCTATAATTATAGACAAAATCTTTTCACTATGTGCTTCCTGAAAATGAAGAATACCCACCTCGGCTACTCCGGCAATAATTCGTAATGCCATTATTCCCGGTACACCACTATCGAAGGCAGCTAGAGGAATTAGTAGATTAGTTGCAGATGAAATAAGGAACCCAAGGCCCAGGATCACGGTGGTAGATCGGGGGTACTTATCAGCCACTAGACCAGAGGGAATCTGGAAGAGTGGAAGGCCGTAGTAGAAAGCGGCCAGAATCAGCTCTTGTGTGTGGGAATCCCATGGAAACTCGCCTTCCTGCAAAATGATAGAGGATGAACGAAGAAATTCTGCAGGAACTTTTTTGACGTAATTAAAAGTTCACTCTTATCGAGCTTTTTTAATGTACTTCGTTTTAAGCCTCGTGAAGGATATCTCTCAGATATGATCATGGTTCATGATGCGGTGGCAAATGTGTAAAAAGCCTTGCACAAAATTAGCAATTAGAGTCATAAAAAACCCCAGTGCTATCACCTTGATCGAGAGATAATAATTCGGAAATGCTGTTTCCTTGAAATACGTGAACACGGGGCGTATACCCTTCATATGTTGGGGGAAAATTCCCCTCCCTTGTCGAATAAACATTCTTTTTATTCAAATTATTCAAATTTATCTCTTCCTTGCTGGCCTACTATTTATTCCACCTCTGCGATGACATTCTCCAAAACACGCGTAGTGCGATCGCGCCCCTGTTAGAAGGCCTCGCGCAAGAATTACAAAACGCTATTTTGAACATGCCAATAGAGTGCCCCTCCCTGCTTAATACCCCCCCCCCCCCTCTCTCTATCTCTCTCTCTCTCACTCCCCCTATCTCTCTTTTTTTCCCCTTCTAGCTATCTCATGCTCTTCCTCTTCATGGTTAAATGTATGGTAAATTAGTGAGGTACCCTACCTTAACATTTTCCCCCATACTTTCGTTTGATCGTGCAGGGCATATTTCGGCCGAGGAGTTGCCTGTCTCATAAGTCGAGCTGTATGTACTATTTACCATCGCTGTCATGGCAACGCTAAGGTTGACCCGATTCAGGTAAGCACATGTCAATCCAAAGAAAGACATATAGCTCACAATATAACGGCACGAGCATATTGTGCCCGCTGGTCCTGAGACAAAGCAGAAAACACACTAGAAATTGAAAGAGAAGCAATAGCATCACAAATATATCGAAATCAAGATATTACAATTAAAAATGGGGAGAAAAATGATCCTTGATACAGTTCTGACAATCGTTGCCTTCAATGACTTTCCTGTCCTGATGACACCATTCTTTCTGTATTCGGGAGCAGTTGACCAAACGACAGGATACCAAAGACACATGATACCAAACGTCCATGAGAACTAAAAATAGTACGGCATATTTTCCTGTTTTTCTCGACGGCTTTTGGTATCGAGTACCCTCGAATAAGCAATAGATCGCGAGACAATATAGATTTTTCATTCTCGAGGGCCTTTCGTCTCGTGTACCTACTTGCCTGGGCTTTAGTTCGGTCATTTATCGACGCCACTGCTATGGTTGTTACCACGCTGCTACTTCTCTGGTATTTTAGCAAATACCTTTGAAAATGCCTCTCCTACGATCGATCCCAGTTGTTTTATAATTATTATATAATATATATCGAAACGACCTACGTTTAAAGTGCCAGGCCCTTTTACTCCGATAACGATCACAATAAAGACGATGACAATAAAGATAACGATAAATCGTTGCCCAATCTCTCAAGCTTTGTCTATGTAGCTAGAACATGCAAAGGAATTCTTTGTGGTAGGTCAGAATTTTTCCGATATATGGTAATGAGCTTCCCTCTCCGACTTTTTTATCGTCTCGGTGGACACATCTCACCGATATTTCCAGACAGAGCCAATGGTTTTTGCTCCTTCGAGGTGACGTTAGTTAAGATTCATGTGGGCAGTGTTCGTCGTGCTTGATTGACACAACTCTTTCGATTTAATCGGTCATGTGTGACCACTTTTATCGTCATCGTTATAGATATATGATATATGGGCATATATCATTATATCATTTCCATTTCCAAAGACGACAAAGAAGACATAAGTTTTAAAACGGAAGATGTTTCGGAGTCATACTCCTTCATCAGCCTGATTTCTTTTTTACAACAGAGACGGTGCTTTCAGATTATTATGTAATCTGTATGAAAGTATATATAGCACCGTCTCTGTTGTAAAAAATATGGCTCATGATGGAGTATAACTTCGAAACATGTTCCGTTTTAAAACTTATGTCTTCTTTATCGTCCTTATTCTATCGTTATCATTATCGCACAAATTAAACGGACATCAGCTTGAACCGTAAACTTGATCCCCTGAATATTGAATAATCTGATTGAAATATCTGGAAGAAGATCACCACATTTTCATGGACCTATTCGTGCAGTAGTGCAAATATCTTTATCATGCATGTATTCTCAAGCATAGACGACACATATTTGTTTATTTCATCGGTCAGTAAATGATTGTTTGATTAAATCATCAAGATATAAAGTTCAAGTGACTCTGATTACTAGACTATCCATTTATTGAAGCCTCAGCAATACTTTTCATGGTGGAGAAACTGAATTGTACATAAAATCTTCAAGGTTGCACCACGTAATCTTTCACAGGAAGAAGAACCCTGAAAATTGCTGGTGAGCTTCGCTAAGAGCTCTTTGGTTCTCGACGTTTCGATCATTATGCTCTAATCGTCTTCAGGAGAAGGAACAGAACAATGCGATTTGCGAGAATACATGATGTAGCAATTAGAATTAGACTATTCATGGTGGATAAATGAATGCAGTTGCATGGCAATACACAATGCAGTGTATACGTGCCAACTGGCTTTGATGATAATACATCATGAGGGTTCGAGATATCGAGATAACAGCTAAAGAAACGTTGTTCAAAAACTTTTTTTTAATGTCGGTAACACACATGGAATGCACATAGAATCAAGCACACAAAAATGCAAGAATGCGCTTGTTTTTAAAAAGGTGAATATGAATGAATTTGATTAAATATCTATAAAATAACGTAATCATGTACTAGGTGTTTCAAAAAACGTTTCCCACTTTTAATCCTTAATAGTTCAAAAACTATATATCAGATAACATTGATATGAGCAATAGTTGAATAGTGTACCATTTTGTTGGAGGTAATTTAAAAATGAAAGCATAAATCAGTTTCATTAAGTTCAAGATTAATTTTAAGTTAGCGTTCAGATTTTGCTCTATTTTCAACCCTCTGTACAAAACTTTAACTTTGCACAGGGGTCAATTGGTGTGTATGGGAGTGTGTGGTGTTAATACCCAGCCAATGGTCCTGGACAATGGCCAGGGTTTGAATGCTTTATTATTTATTCATGAGGAATTCCACTATCACAGATAGTCTTTATTCATCCTCTGGCATTAACTGTGTAACCTCATTTCACTGAGATGTCATTTTAATGGATTTTGAAGCAATCAGTAATGCGAATTGATTTAAGTCCACTCCCAGTAATTACAGACCAATATCGATATTGTCCGTAGTAAGCAAGATTCGAGAAAAAGCTGTGCATTTCCAACTATGTGATTTTCTCGACAAATATGAAATATTGTGTGCTAACCAATCAGGTTTTCGTCCCCTTCATTCTACTGCAACAGCTCTTATGAAATTAGTTAACCAATGGTCATTGAATTTTGATAACAATGAATTAACAGGTGTTGCTTTCATAGATTTGAGGAAAGCATTTGACACTGTTGATCACGATATTCTGTTACATAAACTGAAAGCCATTGGCTGTTCTGATAGGAGTGTTCAGTGGTTTGTATCTATCTAACCGAGAACAGACGGTTTGTTTTAAAGGGACCACTTCAAGTTCCTCAAAAATTGTGATGGGTGTCCCACAAGGTTCAATTCTTGGCCCACTTCTTTTTTCTATCTACATTAATAGCTTACCAAAATGTATTGATGAAGGTATTGTTGATATGTATGCCGACGACACCACTCTAACAGTTAACGGAAGAAGTGTTGCAGAAGTAGAGCGAAAGCTAACAAAAGGTTTAGAAAATGTTTTTTCGTGGGTAACAAAAAACCGTCTAGTTCTTAATGCTGATAAGACAAATGTGATGCTTATTGGACCACGATCAATTCTTAATAGTGAAATGATTTTTCTGTCACACTAAACGGCAGTTGTCTGAAAAGAGTTAAAGTTGCCAAGTGTCTAGGTGTCATGATCGATGAGGAGTTGCGATGGACGGAACATGTGGAAAAAGTTATTAAGACTGCTCAAAAAAATATTAGTGTAATTAAGCGAGCAAAAAGTTATGTTCCAACTAGGTCTCTGAAACTTCTATATAATTCCATCGTCCTTCCTCATTTTGATTATTGTTCCTCTGTTTGGTCCGAAAGATTTCAAAGACAAACTATTAAACTACAAAAGGTTCAGAAACGGGCTGCCCTTATAGTGCTGGGAGAAGGATTCGATGTATCCTCAAAAGATATGTTTAGTCGGTTAGGTTGGATGCCTATTCAGACACGTTTCCAGTTTGGACGTGCAGTGATGATGTATAAAGCAATGCATGGCGTGGCACCAGAATACTTAAAAAAAGATTTACAACATGTCAGCTCTCTATATGATCACAGCACAAGACATGCTGTAAGAGATACATTGCGTGTACCTAAATTTAGGACGGACACATGCAAACATAGTCCCCTAATATCTGGAATTGCAGTATGGAACCAACTTGAAACTTCTATCAAAATGTTGCCTACTTTAAACAGTTTCAATACACTCTAAAAGCTCTGTTATCTGCAGAGGAGATGTAAGCTGTGAACTATATGGGGATATTATGCATAGCAACTTCTTTGGTATATGTGTTGTTAATTAATTATTTTCCTCTCATTTTGATGTGTGGTTATCATCCATATTTTAATTTGATTATTTCACAGTTTACAATGCTAATAATCCTTAATTTAAAATTCGATTCGAAAATTCTTGTAAATAGTCAATGAATATTACTGACTGATTACTTAACTAATGAGGAAACCGATTAATGTGTATTATACGTGTTTATGCTTGTGTATTTATATATATTGATTATTGTTGATGTTATTTGTTTTATTGTTACCAAACAGGGCCTCATGGAAGACCACCAAATTGGTGATATGAGCCACCCTGTATAAATATCAGAAATAAATAAAATAAATAAATAAGTCATTCAAAGGATAGGAATATTGATGTTGTCCTTGATGATGATGCTGATGATAATGATGACAATGATATTGATAATGATGACAATGATAGTCATGATTATGATGATGATAACGATTATGATAATGATAACAATGATGATGATGATGATTATGATGGTGAGGATAATGCTGCTGCTGCTAATAATGATGATCATGATAGTGACAGTGATGATGATGATGATGATGATGATGATAATGGTGATAACGACGACAATGATGATATTGATGGTGACGATGATGATAGTGATGATGATGATGTTGCAAGCACATGGAAACATGTGCTTACTTTTTTCATGCGCATGCATTTTACCCTTTACCATGAATTCAAACTAGCAGTGCCCAGGGCAAACCACCATGAATTATTAATAAAGCATTCATGTGCCTTTAATTGGGTTTTTACAGACGTGTATCAATCAGATATGATTATTTACGTCTGGGACCGACCTTTAAAGATCACATTGCAAGAAAATTCCATCAAAATAAATATTGGCTGAATAGTTATTATTGCATAGATGGCATAAATTAAACAAGGTTATCCAAATTCAACGCTTGGAAACATTTGAATTAATGATTATTATCAATTATAAAACGGTAAAATACAGCCCCCGATATACATGTAGCAGCTGAAGAGCTCCTTGAACGCTGCTGAGATGTGTGACGACACACGAAGGACCAGTCCTGTCTAAGCAGACGATGTCCCATAACATCTTACACATTTTTCAGTACCTGTTTTGTCATCTCCTCTTCACTTATTTCTCTTACTTGACTAGCGTCAGTCTTAATGTTAGTTTGTTGCCTCACTCTTAACTTCGTGTATCGTATTATTTTGATGAAAAATGCAACGTTAAAAAAATAAAGGAATTAGTCACTTGTAAACAAAATAAGACGCCATTGTATTTTCAGCTGCTTGCACCGGGGCATGTTACAATCTGTGATATTATTCGGAGGGCTTTTCAATTTGAAAGTGGGGTTTATTTCATTGATCATTGACCCTTCCCCTGCGTATTTACAATCAAACGGTTTTAGTTATCAGAATCAGTTCACTTTCCCTTTTAGAATGGTGTGAAATAAGGTCATGTTTAAATGTACCAAACTCTTTATAATTTGATAAATAATTGCATTGCAATTACGTTCATTCATTATAGGACGTCGTCTGCTTAAGCAGGATCGATCCCTAGTGTGACGACATCAAAACTTCGCTGTATTTCTGGCGAATTCTCGGATATTCCAGATGCTGAGAAGAGCTTGACATAAAAGCAGTTGACATAAAACTTATACGATTGCCATCTGTAAGCTTCCCAGTTTCTAGTGATAAATTAATTGCCATATTTGTGATTTTCTTTGGATAGCTACTTTAACGTCACCATCCGAAAGACGTGACTCAGTCTCGAACCTGGGTCCGCTGAATCAAGCCTGGTCAGCAAAGCTCTGAAAAGATGGTATATTCATGTCCACTGTTCAGGGTCATTGTAAGCACACACCTACATACACATCATTGGTTCCTGTGTAAAGTTCAAGTTCTGTACAGAGGGTTAAAATTTGACCAAAATCTGGAACCTAGCTTTAAATTTAATCATGGATTTAATGAAACTTATTTATGATTTCATATTCAAATCACCTCCAACTAAATTGTACACTATTCAGCTATTACTCATATCAATGACAGTGTTATCTGATATATAGTTTTCAAACTATTAAGTATCACAAGTGGGAAATGTTTTTGAAACACCTAGTATTTAAAAAGTGCAAGAAAGCTGCCTTGTGAAAAACCCAACTAACTTCATTTTCTTCAATACTAGTACCAATGAGACAATTATTCTTTTCTTTTTTACTCACTCGGTTTTGTTGGAAGCAAGGGATCCAATTCCCCATTCTCGGAGTTTTTCACGTGTGGGATATCATTTGTGACAACAGATTTGTCTTCTGGAACACCTTGACATACCATATTGCTTCAATGCTCTAAACCACATAAGAAGAATTCCGATGTTGCACTGTAAGGAGAGGTATTTCGGTTCGAGTGACATAGGAAGCTTGAAGTGCATTTACCAAACTGTTCTTGCCCTCTTTGCTGAGTGGTCTGTTCTTCTGAAGTTGCTGGACTTGAACATCGACTCACGGGCTTCGGCAAACAGGTTATAAAATTTCACCCCCCCCCCCCCCCCCCCCCCCCCCAATTCAAAATGGCCTGGCCACGGTCCTGCCATGACTCGATTACGTGGTGTAATAGCGATCCTGTCGTACGGTGTTCGATCTTTCTGTAGCTCACTCCGTCTTAATGAAATATCGTGTAAGCGATGACGATGAATAATTGGACCAAAGTTCATTTGATTATTAAACATAGAACGAGAATGGGGGAGAGAAAAGGGGTGGTGGTAGAAAAGTCAATGATGATAAATATCACTAATATAACAGTCATGATAAATGGTATTTACTTTATGAGCAGGGAGACGTCAATTTGACGTAAAAATATAAATATACGTATACGTCATAAAAGTCTCTAAAGCGGTTCGAACTGGATGAAAGCTATCATACATCGTCAAACTGACATCACAGCAAAATCTGCTTACGAAGCAAAATCTTTTCTAATGACATTTTTATTCACACATATTATGTGTTTGTAATAAGTTTATAATAACAACATATAGCAAATATAACAACTATTAACATACAAATGGTACATTTTCAAAAATGACGCAGAAGCAAAACAGCTCAGAAGTTCACTTTTCTTTTCTATAGTTTTAATCAAACATTGGACAAGAAAGGAACAAAGCAAGTCAGAAAGGATGAGAAGGAGACTAGAGAGATATGATGGGTGGCATATGGAAAACTCCATTTAATGCCAATAACATATAATGCAGTAAAATAAGTTAACATCTTAAAGGAAATCTGAATATCTGAATGTCGTAAAGATATAGGTTTATTAAATCCTCTAAACTGGTTCCAACTGGGTAAACAGATATCAATTGTAAAAAAAAAAATCAGATGACACAGCGATTTCTGTGTTGTGATGCGTCATATTTTCCCTTTTTTGTACAATCATAGGCCGTAATAACAACCGTGCATGAGAATGCTATGAGATGACAATCATTTACATGAAAATGCGACTGTTTTTTAAGTTGATGATGATGATGAAGAGGAGGAGGAGGACAAGGAGGATGATGACGGTAGTGTTGATGGTAGTGATATTAAATCGATATTGATGATAATGACGATGATTATGATGAAGATTACGATGACGATGATGATAATGGTGATGATGATCAATGCAGGGCCGGGGCGTTATCGACTTGGACAAGTTCGCGGACAAGAAATAAAAATATGCCACTATGAAGGTTAAAATCCTTCCCTCATTTAAAAACAAACATAATTTCAGTTTCGGTTTATTGTTTCGTATTTCTTTTTTACAATATAAATGGTACAAACAAGATAAATGATACAAACAAACATTAAATCTATTGTCAGAGAAAATAAAAGAAGGTGAGTACATCATTTCTATTTCTATCATATTTGCATTATTGAAAAGACTGTGCTCCAAATAAAAGTGAAATATGGAGGAGCCTATTAAGGAGAAACTACTCTTGCGAGTTGTAGGCTCCAAAGAATAATAAGATTTATAACGGTCATTAAGAAATAGTGGGAACGAGCAATTGCATGATACAGCAATATGAATATATGAATATATTTTTGCCACTGCCAGGGAGGTGTACGTTTTACAAACGAAAACCTTGACATAATCGGGTGTATTGTCACTGGTTATCTTCGGGAATCCGTCATATGGCATCATCGACCTAAGCTTATAGGCAGTCGAAACGCATAACAGAGTGTCTGAACTGTAAGACTACCATAAGCCCTGCACAATAGCTGCTCCTGATTTTGACATCGCCAAAGCCTGGATAGGCTCTGTCAAGGCTTTACGGAATTGTGTTAAAGTGCCAAATTAGAGTCTGTGACTGCAGACTACCCTGAGCTATGCAAAAAGTGTTATTTGTCGTAGGAAGAACTTATCTGGTGCTGTTTGTCATACGAGGTCCCGAATATCATTGTGCGACCTTTCCCCTCTTTTCCTAAAAGCATTGTAGACAGCTATCCAGTGAGTGTGAACGCGTTTACCCCCTAGCTGCCCCTCCTTTTCCCCCTCTTTTTTATTTTTCCTTTTTAAAAATATAATTTCTTCTTTTTTAGTATATGTCATTACCGGTTTATATGAAAAGATTCCACTATCTCCATCTTTGAAAACTTATTACACAAAAAATATGTATATACCTTGTGAAACTTCGGCAAGGTAATTTCGATCTATTTGACAGTGCAGTCAAGGAGTTACTAGGCAACTCCTTGGTGTAATCGGAAAGTTATGAACAATCAACTTTCCTAATAAACCTCTTCAAGGAGAGCGCCGTCTCGTGGTCAGTGGCGGATAGTCGAGCTGTCGTGCAGGTCATCTTGAAAATATATTATATTTTACCTCCACGTGAAGAGTTTGGTCTACTCAAAATAATGGCAGCCTTCATTCATTCTTTAGTCTTAGCGTTTGCAGATAGGGGGCAAAAACGAACCCTGGGACATTGTTGTACTTTTCCATGCACCTCGTTCATGGTGCACGTTGGGTGCTGCTCTGTGAATCATGTTGTAGTGGGATTAGATTCTAGTGTAATTAAGAACTTTCTTTGGACTGACTGTTGATGCTGAATGCCTCCAATTATGAAAAAGAATTGAAAAACTTTCGCATCGTCCTAAATATTATTAAATCAATTGTTTTCTTTTCTACAAAGAAGGTTCTATCTTTCATACTCTTATAGTTTTCCATTTCTATCATTTTTTTTTTTTTTTTTTACATTCTTGTTTTACATATTGCCAGATTCATTAGAGAAAAAATTATATTTTTTTAAAGGTATAATACAAATTAAATTCATGTTGACTTTGCAATATTCCTTACCCCAGCCCCCCCCCCCCCCCCCCCCCCGATACCGCTCCTTCTTATTCATTCAATCCATTTTATTTGTCGGGTTACTACGCGAATCAGGGGTGGATCAAGTTTCTTATTTCTAAACAAAAAAGGGGCACATTTCCAGAAAGAGAGAATATTATCACAGTTTTCAACTTCCCATGGCGTCGAAAATGAGGGGAAACCTATTTTTCTGATGTGTACTTAAGACGTTCCAAATTCGTTTTAAAAGGGGTGGATCAAGTTTCGTTTTAAAAGGGGTGGATCAAGTTTCCTATTTCTGATGTGTACTTAAGACGTTCCAAATTCGTTTTAAAAGGGGTGGATTAAGTTTCGTTTTAACCCTAACTAGGCCGGGGGGGGGGGCTGGGAGCCCCCCCCCCCCCCCTCCTGAATTTTGTACGTGGCCTCGCGACGGCTGAATCTTTCGCGCTCAAATTTCATGACTTTTTTCCCTGATGTTTCACGCACATTTTGATACCTCATTTATGTCGATCGGTAATACGGTTCTGGTGTCAGATTATTGATCACATGTCAAGCAAAATGATCAAATTCTCCATTCATGTGTGTATTAGCCTATGGCAAAAAAGTAACCATTCCTAGTAATCATTACAATTTCTTGTTTATTATCACAATATTCATTTAACAAATATGCTTTATGGTTGGCAAACAATAGAATACATTAAAATTCAGAAACAAAAAAATACATAAGATTAAAAACAAAGAAATACATAAGAATAAAAACAAAGAACTACATTATTGGCTTGTAATACACATGACACAGCTAATTTGCATATTAATGAGTTATGCAAATTTAATACACCGTTTTACCCAATTTGCTTTCTTTTTATATATTTGTGAGTCTTAGAGGTCCAGTTACAGCCAATATTCAATCTTCATTTCCATCTTCATATAGCAAAATTTACCATTTTGAGAAAAAAAAAATCGAACCGGGATTGTTAATCTACATCTGTGCCAAATTTCATGCGCGCAGAGTCAACCGTTGCCGAGATCTTGGGGGGGGGAGGGGGGCCTGGGAGCCCCCCCCCCCCCGACCATAAGAACTCCCAAAATACCCCGGCCTAGTTAGGGTCAAAAGGGGTGGATCAAGTTTCTTATTTCTAAACAAAAAAGGGGCACATTTCCAGAAAGAGAGAATATTATCAGTTTTCAACTTCCCATGGGGTCGAAAAATGAGGGGAAACATATTTTTCTGATGTGTACTTAAGACGTTCCAAATTCGTTTTAAAAGAGGTCTCGGGCTGATGGTGCCTGAATTCCCCTACATCTGCCTGAAATGCGAATCAACAATCAAGAAATTAAAATGAACAAAAAGGTCGCATGCAAAATTCTACTTTCGAAAGTCACAACGTAATATAGATGACAAGCGAGAGAAAAATAATATGATATGCGGAATATTTTGCTGGATGTTTTGACAGGAACCAAATACAAGGGGGAAAAATTACATTTCAAGGGTGTGTATTTTTTCTAGAAAGGAAAGGATGGTATCATATATCTTTATTTCAACACCCTCTCATGATCCTCTTCCTCAAAAAATGTTTGATATGGTTCACAACTTAACCGAGTTTTGAAAGAAATCCCACCACTCGTACAACACGTAGGCTACTTTTGAGTAGTCAGGATCTTTTCTTCCTGTTCGTCTATCTTGTTTTCTTTTTTTGAAGTTTTTTTGCCCTTAACATTAGTTCTTTCTTTTTACTCCTTCTCCTCTCTCCCTTTCTTTCCACTTATCGAAATGTTTCTCCTTCATATGTTTCTCAATTATCTTCTTCTTGTTGCGATCATTCATAATCACCATGTTCTTCTTCTGCTTTTTCTCTCTTTAGATTTCCATCAACCCACTCTGTCTCTCTATCTAAATCTCTCTTTCTCTCTCTCCCACACCCACACCCACACCTCTATCTCTCTCTCTCTCTCTCTCTCTCATACGCACACTCACTCATTCTCCCACCCTCACATTTAGAAGACCCCTTCCACATCATCAACAAATTTATTGCTTAATATGCGTTAAGAATAATTTCCTCCTTCGTGTCTGTTTAATATAATTCTGTTTGTATATTGTAATATATCTTTGTAAAAGCAATACATTTTATGAGTTGAAATAAAAATGATATCAATATATCCATTTCATATAAATCACCCTACTTATAATTTAGTAGACAAATGAAATATGCTTACAAAATAAAGCATATGCGTGACTACTGAAATGTACTGTGCTTAAGTGTGGTTTTGAATATTTTGAACTGTAAATAATACATTTTGAAACTGGAAAATATGAAGCCAGATTATTATCTATCCGAGCTAAGAAAAAACCAACAAACATTATTAGTTTTGTTTTTTCTACGCAAATGTGTTGAACGAACAACCATAGATAAAAACTCAAGTAACTCTCGAAGATCAAGTTCGTAGAAGTGTTTTCACCTGGTATTTCTAAGTGATCACTTTCCCAGTCCAAAACACTTTAGAATAATTGCCCCCCCCCCCCCGAAAGAAAGAACAGAAAGAACAACAACGCTTTCGATACAAGGGGAATCCTCTAAAGGGCATTCCAGGCTTGGTAATTATTTCATTTGTGTGAATTACTAAAGCAGAAAAATAACAGAAACAGGATGTTGACAAGGACAAGGTATAAAAATTCATGTAAAATTGGCAGTTTGATAGATCGATGGTGACGTATGCCTGGTCAACTCTCCCGTTTGCTGTACCCAATAACATCATTTATTTCCGATTTTGTCCTAAGCCCCTTTCCCCTTAGAGTATGACTCAAAATATATTGTAGATAGGAGATAGCATATTGTTACAAGTCCTCCAAAAAGAAAAAAAGATCGTACTGAGTGATACACACTGAAAATTGACATTTTGTCATTTTGCGTGTTGAAGCAAATGGGAGAGTTGTCCGCCGTACATCAACTTGAAAATTCCATGTGCATAATGATTACAACTTTTAAAAATTCATAAATTTCATAACTTCCTTATTGCTTGTCTGATTCATTCAAACTTTCACCTATTTTCTTCTCTGATTTTCTGCTTTCTTTCAGACAGACTTGCCATTAAGGTTGGATCTCCCATTAGTTACAGCATATACCTTCCCGTTCATGCATTCGCATTCATACATCATTCTTCATTTCAGTTGAAAAAATTTTTTGAGCATGGTAGGTTCATTTTCTTTATCGTATCAACAAATAAAACTATAGTAATGAACTAAAATTTAGATGCAGTTATTAACTTAGTTGTATCATTGAACAAAATATCATTGTTTTGTTTCGAAAATTAAATATAATAATAACTACATTTATATTGTGCACATATCCATCCCAGGGGATGCTCAAGGCGCCTACAAAGTATTACTATTACCCTGGCTTTAGCCCAGCTGCCCTAAGGCGCTAAAAGCATTCAAGGAATAAATTGCTACCAGGTACCCATTTGCTACACCTGGGTGGAGAGTGGCAAATGTAGATTAATGTCTTGCCAAAGGACATTAGTGCCGCGGCGGGACTCGAACCACGAACCATGAGATCCACAGTTCGGTGACGTATCCACTAGACCACGACACCTCTACTTCAGTGGCAATAATATTAGTGAAATAATATTTGAATTACAATATCACAGAATTGTTCTTTTCCTGTTAAAAATTAGATCATTTTAGATCGAATACTGAAATATAATACTTCATAACTACTCTTTCCTGAAAAAAGCTGAATGTCTTATGATAAATTTTCCTTAATCTTAGAAATCCGTATACCTTCTTTGAATCACCGTTCACGTGTACCTCGCATCTGTCACGTAAACTCGTGAATAGGATATCGCTATCACGCCATGCAAGTGTGCAGGAATCCTATTCTTATATTTCAAAACTACGTCCGAAAAATATCCTGGTTAGTTTTATCTAGGGTATCAAAGAAAAATTGCTTTACGGAAGTCATGGTGGTTCAAGGTCGGCTACCCTCTGTTTGTACGTGCGACCCAAATGCATTAGAAAAAAAAAAAATTTATTGAAAGATCATAGTCATGATTTTGGATTGCGACATAAGCGAAGAGTCCAAACTTACCTCAATCAGAAGACCGCTGACTGCAATAATGATCTATCTATGAATTATATTTTCTACGCCTCTCATCAAATAATCTGCTGAAACATTATTCAGTTTTCAGAGTTTCACTTTTCGGCATAGCGAGATATTTTCCATCGGAAAAAAGGGACTCTAAAACAAAAGGATTCTCCACTTCTAGTTTTCGGCACCCTAGGCAAGTCGTATCCTCCATAATTTTGTCAAACCGTCTCCAGGAAGAACATACGCGGATTCTGGGCGTCAAGGGGGCTGGTTTTAAAAAAATCTATATTTGCAGAAAATATTGGATCCGCCCCTGATTGACTACGATGATTTACGATGGTCTCTCTTCTTTGACAGGAATGCGGACTTTCGTGGTTTTCAAACATTTCGCCCCCCCCCCCCCCCCGTCATTCCCCTTCCTGAAATGTGGAACTTGTCATCAATGATAAGTTGAAATAACTGTTATAAGCTAATGAAATCATTGCATCTGATTGGCTGAGAGCAAATTTGTCGGTAAAACGAGAGATATGAAAGTAGGCCTACGAGGAACCAGGGAGCTGAAATGGCCGCCCAAATCTACTGAGAATAAAAGCGTGAATGAGTATAGGGATAAAAACTGGTAGGGCCTAATATGGTTATAATAATAGGAGGAAATGTCTCGAGGCTCCCATTTCGGGCCCAGGGGTCTGACAGGATTCCGGGAAAGCAAATTCGGGATATGGGGGCTTTTTTTTACTATTATTATATATCATTATTTGTGGTTCCGTAATTTTGTTACTAAAAAGTTAATTTCTGAATTGTCGTTTCGTGACTTCACGTTTTCCCTGACGAAGGGGGAGGACCCCCGAAAGTTTGGAGAATAAAATTTCTGTAATTGGCAATCAATGCATTTCAGTCATCCTTTATATATATATATATATTGCACGTATTTTATTTGCCCTTATTTTTGCTTGACGCTTAATAAATTTTGTCATTCCTTGACAAACGGCTATGCCCGAAATATTGGATAATTTACATCTCTACGGTTTTTTAAATTTATATTTGTCTTTTCTATTTATATTTTACGTAAACCGACGCAGAACACTTTCTTTATATATACATATGATGCCATGAAATTCATTCATATTCGACCACTATGAAGTTCTACCAATATAATTCTTCAAGACGTTTTCGCATTTACATTCAATTTAAAAAGGAGTATTTTAAATCATAATTGTGAATTGTGAATTGTTACATTTCCGCACTTCTCATAGAGCAGTAGAGTGTGATTATTTTAGTGAATAAAGTTGAAAATCACCTATACATTCGCAAGAGGAAACATAAACTGATAAAACACGACGTTTAATGTCAGGGCACACCTGATAAATAATCATATAATTGTCCTTTGTCATAACTAGAGAATTATGGACACTGTCCAGAAAAATTTATATTTTCTTTTAAAGTGCAGAAAATTATATGTTTCTTTGTTTGCGCGTTAAAATACAATGTAATATTTCAAAGGAAAAGATATTAGCTAAAGTGTACTCAAATTGATGAAGGAAAAATAATTGATAAGCTTTCATTAAAACACGCATCGTGGTGTGTGTTTGAAACAATTAAGCTACTTTGCTCCTTTTGTTTTCTTTGTTTCTTTTGCCAGGTTTGCCATACACTAATACCGAAAAAGACGTCATCATCCCTAAATCCAATTCTTCGAGGGATATAATAGTATACGTAATATTCTATATTTTATACAATGGTACAGCGCATATTATTCATGTGAGTTTTAATTTGGGAATAATTATCCTGGCTTTTAATTGAAATTGACCTCTGGTAGCCGTTATTAGCCATCAGGGTGTCACGAAATTATCAATAATAACAAAAAGTCCTACTTAACTTTTGTAATATCATTTAATTAATAAGTTTTCAAGTCAAATATTTATGTTATCAACAAGCATTGTAACATACAATCCATTACTAAGCCTACATCTCCATGATCTCCCTCATACAAAATAATAGTTTGTACCCAGCTTGATTTGATTCTTTTCTATGATTATTTTGTATACCTACTTTATGATTTTTGTTTTCTTTTGTTTGTTTTGTTTTGGTATCCTTTTGTATTTGATTATGTTTTTTATTATGTCTATGTAATATAATTGTTATGCATGTGTTTATTATGTCAAAGGACCCCATGGAAGAACAGTGGCACTATCCGCCATGCGTATATATTCTGATTTACCATGTATATTTTAACTTATAATGTTATTATGGAAATAAAAACAAACAAACAAACAATGATTGTCGTAATAATTTGTGTGTATTTTTTTTTTGGTTCTGTAAAAGATTTCGCAATTCGGCCTTTGACCGCGATGAAATTTTAACAATAAACCACTTCAATTCAATAATGACGTTCTTATTCAAATTTTTTTGTTTGAAATGAAATTTCAAAATGATCGATTTCTACCAAGAAAATACATTTGAATTTTAAATTATGTCCAAAGCTTGGATTTTTTTAAAGCAAGATTCTCCCCGCCCTCCTCACGCCCCCATCTTAAGAAGGGGTTATACCTCTTGGTAGCACCTGTAAACGACCTCACGCCTGTCATTGACACAATGACATCTTAATCCTTCCAGGAGATTCCCCGCTGATGTATTCTCGCCGAATATCCAAACAAACATGAAGGAGTTATTGTCAACATATGATCTACCGGGGTCGCTCTACGTGTAACTCTGCCTCCCTTGGAGGTGCTTTGCTTGAAAGGTTGCTTGAAAGGTTTCCGTGAGGTAGGAGAGAGGACATGAGCGCGAGTTCATCCCCCTTTTTCTTTCCGCAGGCAAGCAAGTGACATATAGCACGTAGGCAATGAAAAAGAGATCAGGATTGAAAGATTCTGACGAAATGCATTCTTCGTCGAAACTTAAACTTGAGCAAGACACTTCGTTAATATTACAATACTATCACTGCTCGTACCGCGTCATTGTTTCCCACTTTTTGTCATCAACGAAATATTTGTGGTAATGAATAACCATGACAGGTGGTTGCTAAATCCAGGACCATCACTTGTTACTCTTAGTACTGACACCATCGTTTTCATTTTCGCCATCACCATCATCTCCTACTCCATCTTCTCTTTCTATCTTCTCTCCGTCTTCATCATCTCCAACATCATTACCGTCATCATCGTCGTCGTCGTCTTCACTACCACAGTGATGGCTGTCGATAGTCAATCCTGGCTTTTTTGGTCGTTCACAGTACATTCTCCCGAGACCATCACTTTGACTTCAGGAAAAGTCGTAAAAATCAATCAAATGTTTTTAATATTTATGTAAATTAGGTGTTTTTGTCAGTGTCTATAATAGACAGCTTCTGTAATGTATACAAATTTCCCGGGGGGGGGGGGGGCACTCAGATATATGGGTATACACACGCGCGTCCAAGAAAACGCGTAAAAATGGGGGTTTTTTCAGGTGGAACGCGTAACGCGCGTTACGCGTTAAGGGGTCCAAAAACGCTGATTTTCAACAAAAAGGGGTGCTTTTGACTAATCTGGGCGAAGTCAAACCTGTTTATGGGGGTTGGATGATGAAAAACCGCGCAAAAATCCTCGTTTAGGGGTCTTCTTTCATCCAAGTATAAAACCTGTTTAGGGGGTATTTTGAAAACCCATGGACACGCATGTGTACACCCATATATCTGAGTGCCAACCCCCCCCCCCCCCCCCCCGGGACAAATTTATGCACATATATTCTTTGAGCACCTAATAACGAGCTATTCCATAAACCTGCTGTTTATTAATGATTTGATTTGATTTGATTTGAATTTATTCTCATATTTCTCATATCACAAAATAAGTAAAATATCAACACAATATAAGACGATACATTTGATTATAACAATACAGTGTGGCAAAGTAATTTCAGTATAGCAAAAAATGGCAGTAGATTGTAACAATGACAATAAATGAGTTCGAAATATGAAGGAACCTGCATAAAAAGCAGAGCTTGTAAAGTCTGCAGGTTCCTTTAAAATATTATGAAATCAGCAATCAAGGAGACGGAACACAAAAAAACAGACTACATTGGAAGAGCCAAAGGTAAGTGAAAAGAAATTGTGGGGTAAAGAATGAGAAGAAAAATGGAGAAGCTATGAGAATAAGAGAGAGAGAGGGGGCGGGGGTAAGAAAAGAGAGAGAAAATTCAATACTAACGCAGTAACGTACTTTAAACAAAGATACAAGGGTAGAAAACAAGGCAAATAAATAATTCATATTTGTTCAGCCAGTGCGTCTTAACCGGGTCCATAACTGGACAAAAGAGATCATTTTAATTTACATTTAAACGTATTTAAGGATAAACAGTTGATTATTTCGTTAGGAAGATGATTCCAAAACCTGGGTCCTTCGAATACAATTGTTCTTTGAGCAAATAATGTACGAGTACGTATGAGCCTCAATGCTTGGAATCCAGTTTGCATACATCATTTTTTTGATATGTCCGGCAAAGATTCGACAAGCTTTCAGGTTGTCAAGAACAGCCTTTGTTTGAAAGGTACTTATAAAATTTACATACACTACCGAAATATCTATTGCATGTAATAGTATAAAGCGAACCAAAATGCATGTACCTCCTTGGTAATGCGTGCATGTCTACAGATAACATAATAAAGCTGGGTTCACATAAACGATCCGACGCGCCGTCGCGTCGATGGGATTTCGATGGATTTTGGGGGTGAGAGGGACACATTCGGCGGCAAGTCTGAGATGCTTCGTCGATCAAACGGGTTTTCCGCACACATAAACGACTATTTTTGGTGATCGGGGGCCTGTTGGTCATTTTTAAGTGCTAGTTAAAATTTTGCGATCGATCGGCGAAGAAAGCCCTGGCGGCACCCATCGCCGAATTTTCGGCGGCTGTCGGCGTGCTGTCAGTAGCAGTGCTCCGAGGAAAGTGAACAAAAAGTGTGGGAAAATTGTTCAAAACGCAGTTGTACAAAGCGCACGTAATCGACAATACATCGGCGACGTGCCGGCGGCTAGTCTTTGACTCGGCCGGGGGACCATTGACTAATCGGCGGCGTATCATCGTTTTATCTCCGATTTCATTGACTCGGCCGGGGACCATTGACTAATTGTCAGCGTATCGTCGTTTTACCTCCGACTGAACGCCGACATATACCCCCCCCCCCCCATCGATGATGTTCAAATGAAACCGTCGGTGGACGTCGGTGTGAATGTTCGATAGCACAAGCGTTGCTGGATACCCCGACATCGGATCGCAACGTCAATCTCGTCGACGCCTATAAAATTTAACAAATCGCCGAGGTATCGGTATCGCCGATTTTTATCTGAACCAAGCTTAACCAATTCATCATCATTAATCAGCTCTAGAACATTCGATATGTAATCCCTAATATATTGCTGTATTACATCATGGGAATAATCTGTGTAATTGTTTATATTTAATGATAACTTGCATTGCTGGCGGGTACCCCCTCCCTAATCATTACAATCGGAAAATCTTGTCAGTTCAATGAATTTTCATTTTTATCGGTAAATTGGTGGACTTTATTTTATAAAGCCCCTTGTCGATGATTTCTCGGTGTATGTATATATTTGGGGGAGGGGCAATTCATGAGCAAATTTACGTTTGACACCCCCTTTCAAAAGTATTCTAACAACATCAGTGATGTTTCGAAGCTGTTACATGAAATCTGAATATTGTTGAAAATGATTTTTTAGGTTGTGTCATCAGGAGAATTTTCTTTAATGAATGAGCTAAAGTAAATTGCACAAAAAAGAGAGAAATATATTTGCTTTGTTCAAAGAATAGGAAAGGCAGTGAGGAATTACATCGAAGTAGGATGCAAACAGGATTCTTATCAGAATAATTGTGTTTCACCAGCTAGTTACGTGCGCTCTCGAAATACATATTTTTTCAATATTCAAACGTCATTTTGCAAGCGAGGGAGAGAGGACGGGGAGAGAGAAAAGATGCGGTCATCCTAATCCAAGACCTTCGGGAGACTATAAAAAATGATTGGTCCCTAGAACTTCCAATCAGTGCGCAGAACAGGACCCGTGGAGGAACAACGAAGAATATGTATGCAGTACAGTAACCAGGAAGGGTATCGTGTCATTTCTTTCATAATTATCAGAGACACAACTCATTTCGACACAGGCTCATCGCAGTAAACTGGAATCAATCGATACGGTTAAAAGTTAACTGTAAAGTGGATTTAAGTGGGTTGGTTTTCATTGCTGAAACGTCGTAATAATTATATCCGAGGAGCTTAAACCTGAGAGTATCTTCGCTTATTTTGAAAGTGAAAGAAGGTAAGCTTGGAATCCACCTACTTTAGTTTCCATTACAAATAACCTATGATGCTTGATATAATTTATGATTCATCAGTGTGATTTATATCCAAATATATTAGTCAAAGAGTAAACTGAGAAGGAGAAGGCGAGAGGGTGAATGTGGATAATAAACTATTTTGTGCTAAAAATTGAATCACTTCTCATTTTCATCGAAACTTCCCGTATTACCGTTGATTTGTTTGAAGAAACATTACATGACATTACTAATGACGAAACTAGTACAGATATAGTGCACCTTTAGATGGAAATTATAAAGTGATTCCTTTTCCACACCCATTACTTTTTATACATCCGTTAATCATTCGATTTTATTTATAAAATTACATATTATTATTTTATTTTTTTTGCATTTGACCGCATCTTTTTCTTCCACCTAGGGGGGTTCCGCGATGGACGGGGAACAGTTCAAACAGAACTCAGAGGAGATGTCATCCTACATCGTCAAATACCTGGACAATATCTCGGACTACCGGGTCTTCCCCGACGTTGCCCCGGGTTACCTGAGGAAGATGTTGCCCGAGGAAGCTCCAGTGAAGGGGGAGGAATGGCAAGATATCATGTCAGATGTTAATACCAAGATCATGCCTGGGGTAAGAATATGAAATTGCCGCTGATTAGGGACGTCGATGTAAGAAGATGTGATTAGAAGGGATGATTCCCCCTCCCCATGTAAGATGTTGTCGTCAGATCTGTAATTTTAATATGCTTGTTTCTTTGATATTTTGTACCTTTTGATGGTAAAATTAAAACATTTCTTTTTTCTTTGTTGATGAATGTTCCTTTCCTATGGGAAAGTTTTATCCAACATCCCCTTTAAATCCCTGTTTTAGATAGCCAATATAGAATGATTATAATTCTTGAATTGAATCGAATTTTATTAAACATTGATTTACATTAATATTCTGTTCATAATGTATAAGTATTATGATACACATTTATAACAAAACAATGCAACTATTGAGAGTGCATAACAGAAGTGTAACATATGTCAAATGGAAGGTACGGTTAGTACAAAAATAATACACAATGGTATATGAAGAGTGAATACATAATGATTCAATATAGTATCCTAAAAGATATTATATTATCTTATACATGCATCTCTGTGGAAAATGTACACACAGAGCTCTGAATTTGAGTCTTTTTGTTTTATCTACATGAAGTCATAAATATATTAAGTAGGTAGCACCGTATCAATGTTTTGTCAACATATAAATAGTATAAATCATATAGATATAGTATAGATCACATGTAAACGCCGGAGGGGGGGGGGGGGGGGGTACTACTCTTTCCGTAAACACAATCTGTAATGGATGGAATGGTAATTCAAATTTAATTCATTAAGTAGGCCTACGCTGTTTTTTGCCCTTTTTTTTTTTTATCAGTTTCTGAGTCATTATAGGATACCATTTTTTTATAGGCTAAAATCTAAAATCTTCCCACTTCATTTTTTTAACCCTACTGATATCCACAGGAACATAATCCCACCTCTAAATGTCTAAAACTGACTCAGGAAATTTAGTGTAATAGCACATGACTATATAGAGTTTATTGCTTCTGATTATGAATGTATCTAGGTATCTGAACAATCTATTTTTTTTTATTCTTTAATTAACTCAAATTTTAGACTCATCACGATTGATTTGTTTTTCAATAGCTCGTGTGCAAATTTATTGCATCTTGGAGACGACTTGACAGTACGTTTGTCATATGAAATTTCTTCCACGTCACTTGAATTGCATTTATTTATTAATTTAATTTATTTCTACCAAGAAAACAACTCCTCTTATGCGTTCTCAGAATTAGGTATTTAATGATATAATTTGGGAATCTTGTATCAGATAGTTGTGTATAATTTGTGTAAATGGTTCGTCCGATTTTTCACCTGATGCAATTCATTTTATTGCAATAGTCAGAAATACACATTAGTTATTGGTATGTCAGACAATTTTCTTCAAACCTAGCAACAACTGATATATGCAGTTTTTTTTTCTTCTGACTATTTTAGTATTAGAATAAAGTAACTATAATAATTCGTCATTGCATGTAGGCACTTGGTGAAGCATGCGCATACATGCACTACCAAGGAAAAATCAACCAGCTTATAATTTTCCAACCATTTCCTTATTTCGAGGACCATTATAGTGCCCTGTTTTATTGCAGGGCTGTAGGCTTTTGTATGATATTTTAGGTTTATGTTCCCATTGAGCACTCAGTCCGGGATAATCCTGGGAAAATGTGCAAAAACATGTCATAAACCATTTCATGGTCAAATTATGAGACAAAGTTCATTGGGTTAAAAGGAAATATTGAGCCGCTCTGGTAAGTAAGATCTGGGGAGCGTTTCATCCAGTGTTTTGTCAGTGATTTCTACCGACAACTGTTATAAGCTACTGAAATCCTTGAATCTGACTGGCTGAGAGCAAATTTGTCGGTAAAAATCACTGACAAGACACTTTCTTTTCCTTTGTTCTTGCGATCTGGGTGAAAAGGAGATCTTTCCCAGGGGCGTACCTAAGCGGGGTGCAGATCGAGGGGCACGTGCCTTGGGCGGCACTTTGAGAGAGAGCAAAAATGCAAAAGAGAGAAAGCCAAAGGGGAGAAAAGGAAGATAAACCATGCAATTTTATTGTTTGCCCAGGGCACCAAAGTCCCTAGATACGTCACTGTATTATTTCCTTGTCTAAACTTTTAATATGAAGAGCTTTATCAAATATTATTAGTCATTCAACTTGGAAAGATAACTATCATTCTCCACGACACTACATCATATTCACAGGATGTTTGAAGAGATGCTACAGATCGTATCGAAAAGTTTGGTTAAAGGTATCATTGTATTATTCTTACTAATTATCCGTTGAATAATAATCGAAAGGTTCCTACAAAGTTTGAGGGAAGTTTAAGAGAAAGTAGAGAATCCGTGATAAGTTAATTTTTAAATGAAAATATTTCCCAGTGTTTCGAATTACGTGTATAGCTTCTATGGCAAAGTGAGTGAATAAAACGGCACCAAAAAAGTGGGCTATTTTAGTTTGGCATACACACAGAAATAGCACTATTGTGAATACAAGATATTTATTTTTCTCATATAGACTTAGTGTTTACTTCATAATTTATGACCAAGGCGGAAAGTTCTGCACATACGACAACTTGAAGACTCCTCATTAATACATGTATTATTCAATTAAAAGAATGGTCGGCTTACCAAAAACAGTCGAAGTGGTGTTGCTTTTTATTGTGTAAGGCATCTATGTATGTAGTTACGTTGACTCTCAAAAAGATTTGATTTGATTTGATTTTTATTTGTTTCCACAATCGGTTTACATAATTATGTACATGAGAAATATAAACATAAGCATATGGCATAATACAAAGGATAAAACATATATCATAACAACTCAGTATAATAAATATCTTCCAGTAAAAGTAATAAACGCATACAGTTTTATAGACTTGTATATACTGCATATATACTATCTAAATTCCTTAGATTGAAAACTCAATCGAACAGATTGCTGTCAGTGACGAATCTAAGTTAGATTGACATTTCAACCAAATTAGATTTAAAACTCAATCTATCAGATTGAAATTGTAATCTATTTCGGTTGAAATTTCAATCTAACTTAGATTCGTCACTGACAGCAATCTGTTCGATTGAGTTTTCAATCTAAGGAATATTGGGCAAACTTTTACCCAAATTTTACCCAACATGAGGGTCCTTATGAGTCCGACCAACTTTTGGGTAAACTTTACCAATTTCATTCTTATTTTTGACCAATGTTGGGTAAATGCATGTAAAAGTTGAGCAAGATTTAACCAACCTATGCCCAATCTTCATTTACCCAGTGGCATTTACCCAACATTTCTAAGAGTGTACTGTAGATATTTCGGAAGTCATTACATTGCTTCGTATTTCCAAAGAGGTAAGATATGAATCGAATTATGGAAATTAGAAATAGAATTGCTGGAAGGAATTCATAACGATCGAAAATCATCTCAGCCACCTTTCACTGTTTTATGCCACCATCATCGCCGACATAAAAATCTGTTCGATTGTTTGCTTTGCCATCTAAATCCCACGGAGGTCAATTTATGGCCAGAATTCCGCGATTTGACGTAAAATTGCAGCAAAAACATAATTCTGGAACGATTTAAGAGTTTCAAGAAAAAAAAACCCCGCTTTATCTGGACGATACCAGACTGGACAGAGCAGCTCCGGTACTCGATTCCACGGAAAACCTTGGCTTTTTATGACCATGTATATCATCATCCCTTTGACCATGATAACAGAAACTGTCTATTCGGCACGTACTTATCGGGATATGTCAAAGGTATAACAACATATCCCAAATATGGCTAAATAATACTCTTCCGATGACTGCATGTGAAAAGTATGCGTCGATCTCCTGAGGAGAGTTGGGAAGGGGGGGGGGGGGGGGGGTAGGGGTATGGATGCGCATTTCAGATTTGACTCGAAGTTGAATAACACATTTTTTAAAATGTAGAATGCTGACATGCTTTTCTATATCAAACCATTTTGACATTCATACCAAGTCTAAGTCTAGGCATGTACACATTAAACAAAATGAAATTACAATGTATACATTGTAAATATGTGCATTATAAATATGTGCGTTATTTCATCTGTGAAGAGGGTACCATCGATTTACCATTGGCTGCCAAAGCGGCCAAAAACAAAGGCGAGCCATAATTTTTTTTTAATATTTGTGTAAAAAAAGAGGCGAGTAAAAATGTTCTTTGTTTTTAAAAAATAAAAGTGACCGGTATATTTTGTTTTCATATTATGACTTTAAAAAAAAGTAATATTTTTCATTTTTTGCTGCCCACATTAGATCGATGGTTTATACCATTTTTGAGGAGAAGATCATATACATCTACTGAAATATTTTTTTTTTTCACTGCAGGTGACCCATTGGCAGCATCCACGATTCCACGCTTATTTTCCCGCGGGAAATTCCTACCCAAGCATTCTAGCAGACATGCTGTCCGATGCAATCGGCTGCATTGGTTTCTCATGGGTGAGGAGGCATTGATTTTACTTTATTGTGATACCTCAGTCACATTGCCAAATCGATTCTGAACCGACAGATTTTTTGTCATTGGGTGTCTGTTGTTTGGTCTGTTGTCGGGTTAGGCTCGGTCACGTTGGTGTGACTGCAGGGGCGGATCCAGGATTGTATAAAAGGTGATGGACACAAATCTGAGAAAATTTTCTGACAAGCAAAGGGGGGAAAGGGAGGGGGGGGGGGTCATCAGATTTTTTTTTTTGTCCAGTTCTCCTCCTAAATTCTCTGACAAGCAACAAAAAAAAAAAAATCGAGATCGCGAATATCCGCTAAATATTTTATTTCCTCTTTGTATTTTTATCCTTCTACTGAATGCTGTGATATATTACACAATGCTGTTTTTTACATCAATCGTAAATATATATATTTCCTGAGATAAGGATGGTAAAATCCTCCCAGTATATATGCTCTTGAATATGTAAGTACTTCAAAAGAAATATTTCTTACTATTTCTTTTTTCTCCCTCACATAATATACTCTCTGTGAGATTCATTTGTTTGCATGTTTCTATTTTCCGGTGAACAGGCAGCGAGTCCAGTATGTACTGAGCTTGAGACAATAATGATAGATTGGCTTGGTCGGATGCTGAATCTTCCCAAACATCTGCTTCCGTTTGCCGACAATTGCCGAGGTGGAGGAGTTATCCAGGTAAGTGGGAGCACATTGGTATAGTGGTGAAGGCTTTTGACTCGTATACGAGAGCTCCTGGGTTCGATCCTTGCTGTGTTCTTATATCCTTGGATTGGATCGGACAAGATGTTTTACCCACATTCGACAGGTGTTAATGGGGACCTGGCAATTGCTGGGATTAATATAGGTTTTCCCGGCCAATTTTGCACTTTTGTCAGTCAATTTAATAAAACTGTCATTCAATTTAGCAAAAATATCGTTTACAGCAACTTCTGTCATTCAATAGTGTATTTAAGTCATTCAATTTAGCTTCCCGAGCAAGGAATTTTGCTTTTGTATCATTCAAATTCGTTTCCGTGCATTCAAATTGGCACGTTTGTAGGAATCATTCAAATTCATCGGTAACTGCCGAAGCACTTCTCGGGCATTCAAATTCGCAAATGGACAGTCAAATTCGGAACATGTTCATTCAATTTAACACGCAAGTTATTAACCCCTCTGTTTTTGTTCATAAACTCCCCTAAGTAAGGCTTGTTTCGAATTTCATATCCTTCATGAGTCCATAATACAGTAGACCTTACTAATTTGTAGGCTACTTGTAAATTTTAAAGGATGGATTATATTCTATAGATTTCCCAAAAAGCCACGCAAGTTGGGAAATATACCCAAAGGGATAATTTGAAAATAGGCCTACTCATGGGCGACAAGCTCCCCCAAGGACGGGGTGGAGAACACAATGTCAGTTTTTTATCATCTACCTATAGACAATTAGATTAACTTTGAAGAATCTCTATGAATTTCTTTTTTTATATCTGGCTGATATATGATGAGGCTGCATCTCTTTTTATCATCTCCTGCATAAAATAGCAGTAAACGTGATAAAAGAGCTTTCATTTGTCTCTTTGTCTTCTAAAATGTCGTCTTAATTTAGTGTGTCCTCTGATACAAGGGAATTATATATATACAAGTCGTCTCTCGGGACCTGCAGTTGTTTCATGTCTTTATACATCCACGTGAAAAAATGCAAGACCTTTATTCGCTCAAACGATGGATGTTTAACATTATACGCAATACCCCAAAACATTTAGGCCCTATCTTGTATCCAAAATACCATATAACACACATAATACAAGACCATTGAAACATATCACAAAATGGTATTGGGGAAAAATTGTTAAATTGAATGCACAACTCGTTAAATTGGATGCTTCAAAATGAATTCGAATGAAGGAACGAGTTTGTTGCGTGACCACGTGATCATGCGACGCTAAATTGAATGAAGGCTCTATGAATTAGTTGCGTTACCCATGAATTTGAATTAATTTGACTGCCTGAAATGCAAAATTTAAATGCTTCCAAGATGAATCTGAGTGCACAGATCGTGAATTTGAACAGCCGAATAGCACGGCATAGCTAAAATCGTTTATATTGAATGCTCGTAAAATTAATTAGACTGAAAAAGTTGCGAAATTGGCCGGGAAAACCTATAATAATAATTGCCGGGCCCTCAGGGAGAACAGTATTGATGCTGATGAGGCTTCCCTGGGTAAACAAAGTTGTTATTATTATTATTCTGATATTATTATTATTATCATTATTATTGTTATTTTTATCATCATTATTAGTAGTAGTAGTAGTAGTATCATTATCATTATTATTGTTATTATTATTATCATTTTAAGCTCTTGTTATTATGTGATTGTTTTCTTTTGATTCAATAAAACATGTAAATATATATATATTATAGGCTTTTGCGGTCGATTTCGTAAGTTCATCAGTCAATTTAGAAGAATTTGGCTGTGTACAAGCATTTAAGCGTTCAAATTAATATTTCATGCATTCGTATTAGTACTTTTATCAATCCAATTTAGACTAATTTCATTCGAATTCGCAAAAAATGCATCAAGTTCGTAAAACGGTCATTCAATTTAGAACGGGAGGTGATGCGATTGCGCAATACCGTTATTCCAGCATTCAGATTCATTTCAGAGCATTCTTTTTCGCACATTGAGCATTCGAATTCGTAATTTACGTCGAATACATTTTATTTGGTTGTTATTCTTTATTAATTTTGATATATTGGTTTCGAATTGCATATGAGCTTTTATGTATTCTTTTATTCATATAAGCGTCTTTTAATGAATTCATGTTTATCTCATCTAAATATATTTTAGCAATTTTTTAAAACGTACATTATTGATTTACTTTTCTCTAATTTATGGTGTAACACAATAATTATTGTTCATACTTTCAAGTGAAGATTTATTTCATGATGTTATATTGTTAAATGTATGTAAGTGGGTGTAATAACTAATAAAGTTATTCAGGAAAATTATTTCTTTCATAAAAGTATCTGTGTTTTTCATTGGGGAGGGTTGGGGTATTGAGTTTAAGTCCATGATTTTGAAAGTTAATGTCACGTCATTCAGCCGTCTATTTCCAAATACTTTAAAAATGCTAAATTGAATGGGCTTATTACGAATTCGAATGCCCACGTGCAAATTTGAATGCTGGCAGAGACGCTTTCCGGCATGGTGGCCGCAATTTGAATGCTCCCAACCGACTTTTTATTTTGAATGAGAAAAGTGTTAAATTGTTTGATCTAAGTGCAAATTTGAATGACCGAAATACCAAGTTGAATGATGAATTTTACGGTGCAGATTTTTTTCGCTAATTTGAATGACTCTTATATCAAATTGAATGAAAAAAGTCCGAAATTGACCGCAAAAACCTATATCTAAATTATTAATTTTACGCATAGACCTGTATCGCATGACTAGGGCGTTGAACATGTACGTGATGTCTGGACGGGATGTCATATCAGTTCATCTTTTTATGTAATCAATCTCTTTAATTACGCTGTTTGTATTTTTATGTATTACGATATGATTTTCCGTGTTGCAGGGATCAGCAAGTGAATGCACTCTCGTCACAATGCTCGCAGCGAGGACGACTGCACTGCGCAGGTACAAGGAAAAGTACCCGGATATAGAGGATGGCGTGCTATTGACCAAACTTGTGGCGTATTGCTCAAACCTGGTGAGAAAAGGTCTTATTCATGTAGTCAACGTTCATACCTGTGTTAGCATGGTTAACGCATTGGGAGCAGAGTGCGATGACACCATAAAATGCTGTGAATTGTCGAAAGTCTCTCTGGGGTCATTCTTTGATCACAGTGATTATCTCTTGTCTACACTGTGTCAGACTTAATCATACATTGTAAAATTTAAAAAAAATAAAATAGTGTGAACACTACATGTTTATAATTATAGTGTCAACACGTTGAAAATGTTGAAAATAGTATACAATCATACTGTGATGTGCTTACACACTGCGATTATTTTTCCACATCGTTCCACACTCTATCACATAGTGTAAAAATAGTAAGAACACAATCTGTTTGCATTGGCTACAATAATTATAGAACAGTTATGAATATTTTCCGGAGTAACATTACAATTTGTTATGGTTTAAAATTGTACTGCCATGATTTCACTGTGATAGTGTGTTTGTCCACAGAGTTCATACAACTCATTTATGTTAGGATTATCTATGGTAATTAAGTAAACAATTTCTCTTCAGTCTTGGAATCACATTTTTAATCGTTTCCACATATAGAAAAGGTGTTACAACTTCACTACTGACTAAGTCTTTTTTTTTTTGTTACTTCGGTATTAAGGCACATTCGTCAGTGGAAAAGGCGGGAATCATCTCATTCGTGAAAACACATCAGCTCCCAACAGACGACCAGTACTCTCTACGGGGGACCACTCTCCTAGAAGCAATTCAAGTACGTAAATAAGAGTTCTATTAAAGGACTTTTTGCATTTAAAACCCATGGAAGACAAGAAAAAAAGTCTTTATGGCATTAAGAATGCATTATTGTCTATACTGCGCAGCCCAAAAACTGTAACCAAACATTTGTTGAGGTTGGTTATATATTTTGTTTAACCTTATACTAAATTTCTTTTCTTATTATATTTTATTCAAAACGTTCTTTCTTATCCTTTGACAGCTTGACGAAGAAAGAGGGCTTATACCTTTCTACGTAAGTATCTTCCATTTTACGTGTAAATAGTTTTTAAGGGGTGCGTGAAAATATTTTTCAGTAGTTTGGAATAGTGTTAAAAGGGGTGACAGCAGTGATATACAAACCATTATTTCCTTACTATTTCCTTAGAATATAGTCATTAAAGGCATTTTTGTGTTTATTATTTCTTAGTTTGCTATGACAACATTTTTTTGCACAATGCTGTATTTTCATGAAAAAGTGCGTCAATATTTGTAAGTGATATAAACCCAAAAATAATAAAAACAAAATCAGCCTAATTTTTTTTCTGAAAATTTTGTGTAACGAACGATTTGGGGATATTGAATTAGCTAATTGAAATACATGACTTGTGTGTTTCACTGATTTTGAAAAGTTTGATTTGTAAAGATTATATGAAACACCATTTCTAGTCTTCGTTGCATTCGCTTTGACCGTATTTCATGTATGGTTTGGCGTACAAACAGGTGTGTGGAACACTGGGAACGACTGGGTGTTGTGCGTCTGACGCAATTGACGAGTTGGGTGAGATCTGCCAAGAAAGGGGGCTCTGGTTTCATGTCGATGGGGCATACGGGGGCAATGCACTCATCTGCCCCGAGTTCAGCTACCTACTGACCGGCTTCGAGGTATTAAGGTTATTGCCTTGCTTAGGGATTAGAAGTTGTTCGAATTATTTACCATTATTTCTAACATTTGTTTTCCACGAAAGTTGATGCTTTTGTGGTTTTATTTTGTTTGGTTTTTGCCTTTTATGCTTGTTTGTTTGTTTGTATTTGAGAGGGGAATTATGAGAAGGGAGAGGTATAGATTAGTTGGACGTATGGTAGGCAGAAATTCCATGTTGGGGATTAGATAATGCAGTCGAAGGATAAACATGATAAACTGAATACGAAATGTCTTAATTGCCCCCCCCCCCCCCCCCCATCTCCATCCCCTTGCTATATGCTAATTTGTGTTTACAATTATTGTTTACATGTGTATCAAAAAGAAACAAATTTTGATATATCTCAATGAATGCTCGAAATAATGAAAATGAAAATGTCATGAAAATAAAGCAATTATTATTTGGCAAAGCTAATATTTCAAACTGTGTTTTGCAACTCGTATATATTCAGCAACACCTAAACCAGGCTGTATTTTTTTTTCCACAGTACGTCGACTCCTTCAACTTCAATCCCAATAAATGGATGCTCGTGAACTTCGACTGCTCCGTCATGTGGTATGTAAAATACTTGCACTTTTCCGTTTGTTTTTCCTCCCGCGTTAAAAGAACAAACAAAATCCTTAGCAGGGCATTGAAAACACCTGTAAATATGGAAATGAGTGACCCTCAACTGTCGCAGGTCGGTAAAGATGGGTGATTTGTAGAGATGGAGTGTGATTGAGTGCTTCCTTGGCAACCCACGTTTGTTTCACACATTGGTATACGTGTGGCGATGTCTCGTCTGGTATGTTGACGAAATGGGAAAATAAGACTTGCCTTCCTGGTGAGGATATGCTTTACACAGTCACTTGTTGTCCTACATTCATCTACATGTATTAAGATCCATCCATAAACGGCCCCTTTCCCTGCTCGATCCTCGATCCTGCCAAATTTCTCTTTGCACAATGTGAAATATGATAGGTATTGCACATTTACCCATTTTATTATTGGGTTACACCATGTATACCGAGACTATAAGTCTAAAGGGCTTAATACCATCCAGTTTAAAGGAGAACTCTCCGACTGGGCGAGGCTTAAGAATCTCACTTTTTCTTATGACATATGGACACGTCACGTTTCACGAATGGAAGCAGATAATTCACTCAAATGTACATTCCTTTTATGTGAACTGTCTTAAATTCCCGTATACTTTCGTCATAGATCTTCGTGTTTGTTTGTTTTTCAGAAGTCTAGGGAGAGGTATAGTGTTATCTTGAGTCAAATTTCTTCATGATTGTCTTTGAATTATTCATGCCTTTCTAGTATTTTCTGCTCCTTTATACACGTTGTGTTTTAAATTAAATTACTTCTTTATTGTCTACCCACATTTTTATGTACCAATATCATTTTATCCTTTTATCGTACAGGATACGAGATAAAACAGCTCTTACCAGTACTTTCAATGTCAACCCTCTCTATCTTCAGCATGAAAATGACGGTAATTTTCCTTATAAAGTTATTATTTGACATTTAATAAAAAAATGGTGCCACTTCTTTATAAATTGTTCGGATGAAACTAACGAGATTAAATGTAAAATACCGAAAATAAAAAAGCTGATATGAGTCTGTTCATGATAATAATAATAATAATAACATATTATGTCATGCAGGGCCCGCTGGAAGAGCAGTTTGATAACTGAAGTGTCTACCCTGTGTAAATAAAACATTATTATTATTATTATTATGAAAAAAAAACATGCTTTCATTATTGTCTTCAACCAGGTGAGAGCAGAATTAATTTTGCCTTCTGTTATCTTTTTATTGATTTAGTTATACTTATCATAATTATCAAAACATGATTATTACATTATTATCCAACTTTTCATTTCTTTCCATCATTTTATGTCATGTAGATGCTGCAATTGACTACAGGGTAAGTCAAACTCATGGAAGTTTTTCTTTCTGGCTCTGGGGTAGTATTCTGAGATTTATTTTATCTTGATTTTAGTGAAATAATTTTAATTGCCATAACAAAATGTTCGCTTATGGCGCATCATTGGTTAATGACTGCGCAGAAGTGACTGTGTACGCAGAATTCATCTGCGCAAACACCAATGATATGTTGCAATTTAAAAGTTGTTATGACAATTAAAATCTTTTCACTAAAATCAAGATAAAATAAATCTGTTCTTTTAGATAATTGTTTTCCTATTATTTCTTCTTTCTTGTTATTTTTCTGCTTTTCCATCATTATCTAGAGTAACCAATCTATCAATTCGGGAAAAGAATTTTCCCAACGTTTTCTTATTTTTCATTCCTTCATCATCTTTTTTTTCCAACAATTTGGAAAAATGTTGTAAACAGTTGTTAATTGTAATTTTTGTTAATTTATTATCTGATTTGATTTGCAAAAGAAAATAATAATGATAATGTTAATGATTATCTGTTAAGTTATTAATATTTTGAACTCTACGATTGATGAAATTTGTATAAATCTATCTTGCACTATCTGCGAAATGGGCATATTGAAAATTTACCGGCAGAAAGATTATCATGCTTTGTTTTAAAAGATATGTTCGCCTTTTAATTATTTCTTTATTTTATGGGGGCGTTTCGTTAAAGCCTTGTGGGGGAAAATGCCAAACCAACCCAAAAATTCAATTTCTGGAGACATGAACTATACCGCCCCACCGCCTCAAAAATAAAAAAATAAAAAATAAATAAAGAAGGTTGATGCATAGTGTTGCCTATATATAGACCCTCGTGCTTTGCATTTGTGTATAAAAATATATATACTTCTTCTTAGATAAGAATGCAAATGAATTTAATTAATTAATCCTTAATGATTTCCAATCTGACAGCACTGGACGATTCCGTTGAGTAGAAGGTTTCGGGCATTAAAGCTGTGGTTCGTCATAAGAACGTATGGCGTAGAAGGCATCCAAAAATACATCAGGAATGTAAGTTGATTATTATTCTGTTTTCTTACACGATAATCAGGCCAGTGTCTATTACGATAAGGATTGGGGCAGTTGCTACCCCCACCCCCTCCCCAAAACCAAAAAAATTATGTCATGTTCTTTGCAAAATATACTACATGTATTTTGATAAATTATATTTATCGCCGCCCCCGCCCCCCCCCCCAAAAAAAAATGAGGAAAGAAGATAGATTTTTAGATAGACAGATTTATTGATAGATAGATATACAGATGAATGGAAGGATAAATAGATATATAGATACATAGGTGGGTAGGTAGGTAGGTAGATAGCTATACAAAAGTTAACAGTTGGAAAAAGTCTCTCAAATAAATATTTCAAAATCTTTATAGCAAATGTTCATACCTTTGGATAGCTTAGGAACTCGTCTATCAAATGATACCCAAAATTTGGCGACATTCTAAGATTCAGTGAGCAAAAATGCAGACTTGACAAGACCTGGTATTTGTTCTGGCTGGTATTAACAAATCTGAGAACTGTTAAAAGTTGACAGTTGGAAAAAGTCTCCCCAAATGAACATTTCAAAATATTGTAATGAAATTTGCTTACCTATGGAGAGCTTAGGGTCTCTCCTATCATATGACACCAAAACATTTAATGAAATATTACGCTTGAGTGAGCAAAAACCAATTGTGAAATGTTGCAAAATCCATGGTAGACAACTAAAATTTGTGTTGGTTCTTGTTGGTATCAGCAAGGTTGAAATCTTGAAAAGGCTTAGAAATGTTCATATTCTGATCATTAAAAGGAAATTTATGAAAGAATGGGCCTTTTTCTGTATGTCCTGACATAGCCAGCTTAAATTATCAAGACACTCAATAAACTAGTTAATTGCTCAGTGAACTTAGTGAAGCATAAAAATGTGGCTGTGATACGTAAGTACATAGTACAGAGAACAAAACCTGTTTTTCATAAATTGTCTGCATGTGATTGGTCAAAATATGAACATTTATAAGCCTTTTCATGAATCCCAACTTTGCTGATACCAGCCAGCCGAACAAATGCCAATTCTTGTCAAGTCTAGATTTTTGTTTGGTAGACGTGATCGTTGTGTCAGATGTCAGCTTAGGTCACAAGTTTCTGTTTTGGGGGATTCTGGTGAGTTTAAGAATACAGTGGCCACACATGAGGGAATAACATATAACTGATAAAAAATTCCCTCCCTGTGGAGTTCTGCAAAACACATTGGAATATAAATCGAAAGAATATTAGAGATCGTTATCCGTTCTCCTTCTAAATGGCGTCTTTATCCACGTAGAAAACGAGAAAATATGGAATGTTTTGTTAATGCTCAGGTTTATGAAAGCTGCAAGGTAAATAATTTTGTATTTTGCTCATGCACGCATTGATGCGTGGTGTCGACCCCCCACCCCCCCCCCCCCCCCCCAGCTCACCAAAACACACACCTTTATACCTTTTCAGGAATGTAGACTTGTCCCCAAACGTCTGCTTTGAATAATTTTAATGTTGCTGTTGTGTTTTGGGGGATCGTCTTATTAAAAAAAAAAACAAACTGTGACCGTTTACCAACAAAAAGTTGGTGGTTGAATATTACTAGTGCTGCTAGCTAAGTAAACCATATAGACTGCACTGCCTTGTGCACCTGATCATGTCTGCACATTGTACACCCATTAAAAAAAATTGGGGGAAAGTTTGGCAGATTTATGGATCAATATTAGCTTTAAATGTGCCAAGAAAATATGTAATACAAATAAATCACTTTTGGCGTAGTACAAGCTGTTACGACCACACTGTAAACGGAGTCTTGGCATACTGAGCCAGGCTTTAATGGGCTACCCTACCTTGCAGCACAACTACGTGAGTACGGTGGCGGAGCAAGGCCAATGGCGTAGATTTAAAGGGCACGGGGGCACGCCCCCTCCCTCAATCGAACGACGAAAAAAATATATACAGAGAGAGAACGGAGCGTCTCTCATTTTCCTGCTTTCATAAAAAAGTAGCATTTCAAACGCATGTATCAAAGCTATTTAATCAGTATATCAGGTGAATTAAATATTCCGTTTCTAAATAACAGCTTTCAAAACGAAGGTGCCCCTTCAACCCAGCTCTTTACAACAGTTAAACCTGTTTCTCCAAAATTAAAAATATAATTATCACTTCATAAGTCAAAAATCTCTTTTTCTTATGGGACCATTTAAGTTGTGGAATATCCAGTTTTAAAAGCTTTTGTAAGAATGTTTTTTCTTCCTTAGCGTCATTAATTATTGCGTGCTACTCAGTAACATATCGGGTATGATTGATGTTGTTGCTGTTGCTGTTGTTGTTGCAGCATTTGTTGTTTATTGTAGTAGCAGCAACAACAGCAGTAGAAGCATTGTGCCTAGTATTGCTATCTCAATTTCTGAATGTATTCTTCGTTCTTGCAGCACGTAAAACAAGCGAAGGCATTCGAGGAGCTTGTCTGGAACGATAACCGCTTCGAAGTTCTGGGCGAAGTTACGATGGGGCTTGTATGCTTCAGATTAAAGGTACTTATCATATTTTTTCTTAAACTTTAATTTGACTCGAGAAGTTAATTTGAACAATTACACTTTTCCAAAGAGCTCATCTTGTCACATTTCAAACAAACTTGACAACGTCTGATATTTTCTAATTTTTCAACGAAGGAATGAAAACCCAGATTTTGTAAGAAGTTTTCTTTATTAAACAATGCACGACAAGATGTACCTGTAAGTTTGTGAGCTTACATAAATCTATAATTCATATTTGTTTTATTTGAACGTCCGTTCTCTGAGAACAGAACCAAAAATAAACAAAGGTTTTAATGTCCATATAGCCTGTGAACGTTTGGAACTGTAAAAGTGAGAGAATCCAGAAAAAAGGTCGACATGACGTGCAGCCGAAAATGATTCATATCTTGCATGAACCTTTGACCTTGTGATATGCTTCGTTCACATAATTACGTATGCTCTATTTCCAGGATTTCTATCTTAGTTTTATTTGTAGAGGTTGTCATTTTATGCTTCTTTTGTTTTAGGAGTTGCCGTGTTTTCTCGAAATTATTGGACAAAATCATTCCCATTTAGGTGCAAATTTAAATTCACCCATCATTGTGTACTTACGATGTGTTTACATGGTTTATACTCCCAATTTTCAGGCCAGAATGAGCCTTTTGTTACGCGTTTAATTAGTAATTTTCATTCATTTTCGTATAATCACCGATTTTAAAACGCCGATGTAAAATTCACAATATTTTTGGATGAAATAAATAAGAATTATGAAACATTAACTTAAAACTAATAATTATCCAAACTCATTATGTTTGATCTTGAAATACCATTACATTCTTTAATGATTAGAAGTAAGGAAATAAGAAATGCCATAATTTCAATGCGAAAATATCGAAGAAAATTCGTTCGCTCGCATTGTTATTCTCAATTGAGGGGTTCCGTCGATTGGTGTAGATCCGTGCATTCCTTCTTTTCATTAAAAAAAACATTTTGGGATGCTCTAAAATGCAAGTTTTATAGACAGGTTGCTTCGCTCAGTGGCGTATCTAGGGGCAGGGGGCACGTGCCCTTGGCGGCACTTGGAGGGGTGTAACAAACGCAAAGGAGAGAGAAAAAAAAGGGGGGGAAATTAAGAATCCGCAGGGTAAATGCACTAGAAATCTAATTTTTGAAGGTTTGAAATGTGAAAATTTTCCAAAGCTCAGTCGCTTTGCTCCCTCGCATAATTATTTTCTTTCAAGATCTCGTAATTTCGCGCCCCCAGTAGACCTATATAGTTTTTTGAATAGCTTAAAGCCCTTGTTCTTAAAATGCCGCCCATGGGCCACTTGCGGCCCGCGAGACGATATCATGCGGCCGCCAAAAGTATCTAGTAAGAAAAAAAAATATCTTGTTTTAAGTACTAGGTTGATGCATAATATAATGTCATCCTAACTATTGTTATGAATAAAAGTGTCAAATTTTTTGCTCGCTCGCTCGCAAAGAGCAGTATCATATTTATCCGTTCCCTGTTCTACAACGTATATAGTTTAAAAAAAAAAAAACATGAAACGAAGAAACAATAAGGACACGGGAGGAGTATTCTAAAATCGTTCAACTGTCCTAAGATAATGAGCCATTTAGGTATGTATGCATTAACATCTGAGGTGGGGGATGGGGGCTGAAGCCCTCTCCCCCGAGAATATCAAAATGTTCCTGCATTCGGCCACCGCCATCTCATTTCCGGGCAGAGAAATGGTCTCTTTGTAATTTTTATATCTCAGATGATCTAAATTAGCACATTTTGAAGACGAAATTAGATTTTCACGATTCTAAAGTGTCAATATTTTGACACGTTTTTTAGGGTTAAAAATTGAAAAATTTGCCGCTCGGTCGCTGTGCTCCCTTGCTAACGTAGATAAGTTTGGGCACTCGGGGGGGGGGGGGGCGTAACTTCATTTTTTGCCCCAGGCGCCATAATCCCTAGATACGTCACTGGCTTCGCTCCCTCGCCGGTCATCCCCCAATCGTGAACACGGATCGACACCCCTGAACAGTACCCTGTGCAACTGCGGTTTAGATGAGCGTTTCAAAATACTTATTCTGCCTTTGCAAAGAAAGTATAAACGCACCCCTTGATGTATCTCGGTCAGGCGTAGTATAATGATATATGATACAGAACTCCTTTAGTCTTCAGGAATGAAAAAGAGAAATGGCTCAACAAGAAAATTATCATGTTTTTACATGTGCCTCCTCAATTTTTTTTATTTCGCTATATGAAATGTACTTTTATGCAGGCAATATAATTATTTGTTGGAAACTTTTTGTCGCTTAATCTTTGGGTCACTTTTGCTTTTCATTAAGCTGTTAGGGCCGGAGGAAAATCGTAATGATAATACCTGTCTCCCTTATGATAAACAATGCCCATTAACAACAGGTAATCATCAAGGTTTAGATTTTATAGTGATTTTCTGTAGTAGTAGTAGTAGTAGTATTTTTCACCACTTATGAATAGTCAGAAACATGAACCCAGTGCATTTTTTCTATTCTTGGATAAACTTCTCGTTTTTTGTTTTTAAATTAAAGTGCATAGAGACATGCAATTTTGCCTGTGTGTTATGCGCTAGATAAATATGTTTAATTATTATTATTATTATTATTATTATTATTATTAGATTTGTTTTAAATTGTCCCATCTGGTCCCCGCATATAAAAGAGTTGCGATGATGACAAATAATTAGCAATTTATGCCAATCGCATCTCCTATCTTTTAGTACAGAGTTGGGATTGATATCGATTGCAAATTATTTGTCATCAATCGCAACTCTTTTACAATACGGGACCCTGGTTCATTTGGAATCCGGAACCTATTTTCAAGATCTCTTTAATCCATGGCAGTAACAAAAGGAGAAAAATAAAACAAGAAATTGACAAAATATTGAGAATATCTTGTTTGCCGACTGCCGAAATCAAGGAGGCATAATGGCAAAACAGTCGATTATATCCAATTTCTGACAAGCCTTAAAAGAACATTCATACGAACTTGTGTTTTCATGTTGTATATTGTAAGTCTATGTTGTATGTTATCTCAGTTTTTATATATACAGTGTATTTCCTCATTTATCCCGTATAATTTGCATGCTAATTCATGCAACCAATCGGTTTATATTTTGTTTATAATCCGTATTAGGGCGAGAACAGTCTAACTGAGAGGCTTCTTAAGAGCATCAACGACTCTGGGAAACTTCACATGATTCCATCGTCACTCAACGGCAAGTACGTCATCCGATTCGCAGTCTGCCATCAGTACGCATGCGAGGATGACGTCAAGTATTCCTGGGACGTCATTAAGATGATGGCCGATGAGGTACGGATCGATTTTTTGAAAGTTCGTGTGAATGGGGTCCTTTCGTATTGACAGCAGTATGAAGAGAATTGTTATTCAACATTTTTAGGAATATGATCGTATTTTCTGTAGAGTATGAATTGCCCGAGTATCAACATTTTAGTTTCTAAACTTAAACAAGCGAAAAAATTAATGAGATATTTCAAAGCGAACAATCTGTTTATAGCCAAAATAAGAATTATAAAAATCGCATGCCAAGGAAGCCCAGTTGCGATCTCTCGAGATTCATAAATTGCTCTTTCACACTTTCTCGTTTTTGTTTTTTGTTTCCTTTTTCTCTTCAGGTCTGTCGACCACCAAGTCGTCTGCTTCGCCAACGTCGTCCTTCCGTACTCGACAACCGGATCACTGCATTTATGCACACCACCAGCTCCCAGTATGCTGAGATGCTTCGAGAGGCGCCCGAAACGCCGACGACATCAGAGAGCAGTAGCGCCAGCGAAGACGACATTGAGGTCAAAGGCGAGCAGGAGGACGAGAAGTCATTGAAGGAGAGCATGGCCATCTTGGAAACCCGCTTCAGCGATGCCATCAATATCCCCAATGCTCGAAGTACACGAGATGAAATCAATAATGCACGCAGCCCCCGAGGTGCAGGCAGTCATCGCGGTGTGCGTACGGTGAGCGATTCGACTGTACATTCTCGACGTCGAAAACAGAGCGTCTTCCAGCGCCCTGTGGCGTATGAGATTGACGCGTTCGGTACCCTGAAAGAAAGCTTCCGAGTTCAGAGGTTGAGTTTTGACAATGGTGAGCAGAAGAATAAGAGTAGGCTTAACAACAGGAGGATGACTATATTCTGAGCAGGCCTCATCATTAAGAGACTGTACATATATTCAGTTGACGTGTGAGTTTAAACTAAGCCTATTATTACTATAGATTGAAGACAGGGATTTAAAGTGTTTTATTACAGACATTCCCATGTATTAACATGATATTTAAGTAGGTTAATAATCACGTGTATTTATCGTCCGTCGTAAAGTATCAAATTTTCTCAATTCATGTGGTGTAACAAGGGTAACGTAAAATTTCGTGATGCGAAAGAGGGCCTTTAAATTTCGATAATGTTTGCTGATTGTTTCTTCAAGCATGCCAAGACAAAACTGACAAGTAAAGGTCAAAGCCGATATGGAGATTCTGGGAAGACTAAAATACACATGTATGATCAGATGATCGTCGAATATATTTTGTGTTTCCTTAATACAGGGCAACTAATGGACTTTGTATATATCCAAAACATACTTTATTTTCCTTCATATCAATGTTAGTCTTGCCAATGTTTTACTTTGCTTTAAGAGCAATCGTTTCCTTTAAGTTGTTCGGATTCTGAAAACTGGCACGGAGGCGTCGCTATCTCGTCACCTGGGTCGGTTTCAGACAATTCATTTTTTGTTTGCTTGATAAATTTTAGGAGCCCCCCCCCCCCCCAACCTTTCCTTCTCTCTCTCTTTCTCTCTCTCTCTCTCTCTCTCTCTCTCTCTGAGTCTCGCTATTTCTCTTCGTCGTGGCAGGGCATTTAAGTGGGGTTAGTGGGGGAATTATCGCCAGTTGTTGTCAATATCTTTGCCCCTTGGCCCTTTCCAGTAAAAAACGTGCCAGTGACACCCCCACCACATATTATTTTCATAACGGGGAATCCCATTTTGTGCGAGTTCTTCCATGAAGTTGTAGTAACTCAACGATTATTCATAATAAAACCTATTCCATTATCACCCATCTCCACCTTCTGTCATCGGAAATGTGCCAGTGACGCTCCGATACAACAAACTTTCATATCGGGGAATGCTTTGTGAGTTATTTATGCCATGGAGTCATATTCTAGTTTGGGCGTCATGAATATTCATTGTAATGCCTTCGTCATTATCATACGTGTATCATGTGTAAGGCTGTATCTTTCCTGGTATAAGAAGTGCTCTGTCTATGATTTGGTTTTTGACATGACCTCTATGGTAGCAGTTGACGATGTCAGCATCCGCCATCTTGAGAACATAAATCTTTTTGCTTGGCACACGTCAATATGACCTCCCGGAGTGGCCATAAATTACTCATATTTTGATGATGAAGTTGTAATAGTTTTCTTTAGATCTCCTGCAATGTTCAGCCAGGAGTGTAAGAAGTTTTTTCATTTTTATTTGCGCTCTATCTCGTATTCAGGGTGTCACCAGAACATTCGGAATAGGGGAGGGGTTTGGAACATACTCAACAAGTTTGCCGAAATTTTTTCAACGACCAAAAAAGGTTTTATATTATACCTTGTGACTTGCAAACAACAATAATCAAAACAGACGCTAAGGTATGATCAAAAATGGTATTTCGCCATACCCCAAAACACTTTCTGTGTTATATACAATGTACAATGTTTTTTATGACACAAAATTATCGAACCTCATGTGATCATATCAACCAGTATACACGTTTACAAATAACTCATTTTATGCCCAAACAGACTCGGCTCCTTTTTTATGGATCACTATCCAAATCAGTCATTTGGATGGTTGAATGTGAAAATAAGTATTTAAAAAAGTAAAATTGTGCATATTTATCTATCACTACAAAAAGGAATGTATTCGTAGTTTAGAAACTTGCGAGTGTGTCTTTCTCTATCACTTGAGAAGTTGCTATTGTTTATTACGAAGGTAGTTAAGAGTGTAAATAGTCTTCATGTGTTATCATTTATGTCATTTATCTAGTTGCAGAAACAGAAAATCAGCAGGCTTGCTCTGTAGCTAACTCCTTATTCGAGGTGCATTTATCTACTACGCTTCATAAACTGAAGTTGATTGTTTAATGACATCACATGGTGTCATTTCCACTTTCAATTCCTTATGAATTATTGTTTGTGAATAATTATATATATATTTCGTCATATGCTCATGTATTTTCTATGTGATACATAATTGTATGTACTACATAGTAATTTGTATACATAATATCAGTTTTGACAAAAAGCAGTTTATTAATTCTGTGTACATATTTATGTCAACATTATTGACTTTTTCATGATTAATTGATATCTTGGCGCGAATGATCAGTTGACAATGTTATTTCTTTTATCTAAAATTGTATTCACTCCGTCGCGAATCCATGCTTTGTAAATAAAGGGGGCTCCACCAAAACCAAGTACATATGTACGTGTAGCTAGTATGAGTTCCCCCCCCCCCCCCCACCCCCTTTACTTGGCCCGCAACTGATTCGCCTTAAGTTTGTTTCTTGTGTTTTTGGTGTGAATATTCTTCCGGGTTTGAACCAGTTGTCGCCTAGCATATTTTTATTTTATGTGCAAACAAAAATTAGCTTGTATGTTTTTTTTCACGAGATAAAGGAACACTTTTAACTTATCTATTTCCCGCAAATTACATGCACCCACCCTATTAGTCTAATCATATTTATATCTATTGAGAATATACTGACGTACTTCAGATATTTTGATACATCACGAAAAAATTTTCATGACGGGAATTCCATGTGCCTTGTAATTACCTGTATTCTATTTTAATGAAGTATTGAATCCTGTTTGAAAATGGATTGTGGAAGTTTAGAGAATTAAGCAAATTATGATGTCAATAAGAAATAAAGTTTTGCATTTTTGCACTAAATCAGAACTTGGTTATATATAGCGTTCAGATGTGAGACGGTGCTGTAACATGTGTGAGAGGTGAAACTTTTTACTCTAAATGCCCGAAGTGAATAGAATCAGTGGGGCATAGGGTGAACGTTCATAACCCTTTTCCACATTTCTGGGTCTTTTTTTTCCTTTGACAGATTCAGTTACTTAGAATGCGCCCTCCCAACTCGATGAATATTAGATAGCTGACCATTAATTACCTCTTCCCCCTCCCAACTAGGAGAGCGAACCACAGATGAAAACTGAACATACTTGTGTACATTTAAAAAAAGAAAAAAGAAAATGGTAATGATTTGAACATACTTCTTTAACCCCCCCCCCCCCCCCCTTTTTCAAAATTGAAATAACCCCGGATACACCTGTGGTTGTATGGTTGTTTTGGGTTGGGTTTTTTTTTTTCAACTTGACCTTCAGCCATATATATATGCAGGTGCGTCTCGAGTCAACGTTTGACAAGTTTTAGTAATTCTTCATACATGCAACAACAACAGTACCCACAAAACACACACAAATAATAAATGAAATTATCTTTGTGTTATTTCATAATTTCAATCTTGGTTACCGTATTTCTTTTTCTTTTTATAAAGATATATATGTGTAATACATTAATCCGTTGTTTCAACTTTATATGGAATACCACACACGTGACAGGTAATGATAGAGAGAAGAAGGGAATGAATAAGGGCAGAGAGGGATGAATGGAGAGAGAGAGACAGACAGAGAGGCAGAGACACATTATGTATGTCTGAAAGAAGAGAAAAGTGAAATTACAATTTGAAAGGAGAAACGTAAAGAGTGCAGAAATATGTCAGAGGGAAGAGATATCGAGGGATATCAAGAGAAAATGAGAGAGGAAACAGAGAGAATGGAGAGTGTGTGTGTGTGGGGGGGGGGGTGTACATGTTTACGCATTCAAACCGATGACATCGAACAAAGAGAACAATGGGTCATCGGTTGTCAACAATTGGTGAGGTTTATTCCGTCAATGAATTTTGTGACGCAATTCAATAGTGGAGTCATCGGTTGAAATTCGAACAATAGAAAACATAGATGTGTGGGTGTGTGTGTGTGTGTGTGTGTGTGTGTGAGAGAGAGAAATGTTAGTAGGGAGCATGAAAAATTAAAAATGGAACGGGGTAAAAAAAAAAGAAATAGAAAGAAAGAGAAAGAAAGAGGGGGAGAAAATTTTTGAGATGGCTACACAGACAGAAAATACTACAGCATGGCTATTCTAACTGTCAAATAAACTAAAGCCTCGACTGTTTGCATGTGTTAAACTGTTGCGTAGAAGCCTTACTAAGGTCATATAGCCCAGTCCTATAATGCATTAATTTTTATGCATTCATTTTTATATAAATGACCGAATGTTTGTCCACTGCTTGCTGGCATAGCAAAACATACTCCATATTGGGGATTCCATTCACAGAGGTGATTTGATAGATAATTTATGAATTGAATTATAGATGAAATAAAAAGTGTTTTCAGGGGTTCCGGGAGATCACAATCAACAATTGGAATGCATTGGTTAACTGATCATTTGCCTTTACACTGTAATATTCTAGGTGTAAAAAAAAAGTAAAAAATGACATTTTTGATTGTTAATAGGCTAACTCAAAAGTTAAAACTCTATTAGAAAGAAGTTTTGAAAACGTAAATGAAAAGAAAGCTCTGAATATTCAGATTTCACTTTTTGAAAATTTGAGACCCAGAAATCTGTGGTCAGTAATTAATTCAGAACGCAATTGCCATTGTGCATCGCACCTGTCATTTCTGCCAAACTTTTGCTGTCCAGTGGCATTAATGATTCAGGACTCTGAGTTAAAAGAGGTGATCTGGAATTTCAGCTGACGTGCACAAGGGCAATAGACTCTTTTTACAAAGTTACTCAAATTTATGGAAGTTTCTTTCCTGGGGACCTAGTAACGAGACTACAATACTTGGAATCCAGTTTGCATACATGACTTTTTTTCTATGTCTGACAAGCTTGAGAAGCTTTCAGGTTGTCAAGAACAACCTTTGTTTTAAAGTATGCATAAAATTTGAATACATTTGTGAACAGGTCTATTAATAGACCTGTTTACTAAGTGATTCAAATTTATGGATGTTTCTTTCCTGGGGACCTAGTAACGAGGTATTCCATTAACCTGTTATTAATGAATGAACTACAATACTTGGAATCCAGTTTGCATACATTACTTGTTGCTATGTCTGACAAGCCTCTGGCAAGCTTTCATGTTGTCAAGAACAACCTTTGTTTCAAAAGTATGTATACAATTTGAATCACTTAGTAAACAGGTCTATTACTGATACACACATATTTAGTGGCCTTAATTTTCAAAAGGTGACAATCTAATTAAATATTCAAAGCACCGTTTCAAGAAAAGTATTCAAAGATATGTCATAAAATCTATTAAAGTGTCAATTTTTTTTTTTTATTTTTTTTTACACCTAGTACAAGTTCTTACAAATAAGAATAAAGTACAAGGTGACCAAATAAGTATACACTAAAATACGAGTTCAATGTAGCATCTCTTTAATATCCAAGTTCCAATTTATTGAAACCTTGTAGGTAACAGCTATATACATGTACATGGCAAATGGGGTAACTTTTCAAGCAACCCATTTCAATATAATTTCACATATGAAATAACCATCATAATGTACCTTCAATACACCTGATGCACTCAAAATATGCCATCACCATTACTTCTGCAAAAGCAAAGATTAAATTTGGGAAACTGAGGGAATAAGAATGAGCAGTCTGGTATTTTCCTGCATTAATCAGGCACAATAATTCTTTAGAAGGTGCAACACATAGTATCATGTGCTATTTCTGAGCCACCTAGCCTGGATTCAGCCCAGCATTATTATTTCTCACATCAAAGGATGCATTTTCAAATTTCACAGACATCTGTACAGTATACACCTTTCTCAGTGAAATTCCCTTTGAAAATCTGCCATTTCTAATGTAGAAAGTTAGCTGCATCTTACTTGGTACATGTACATTACAAATCTAATTACCTTTCTTTCTGGCCATAAAATGCCCTGATGCAAATGAATGTTAACAGACATAGCGGCTCTCCTTGTCAAACATTTAGTAGCTTGCGATATCATTCAAATTCAGTTGTGTAACAGGTTCGCACTAAAAAATGCCTAACACGTTCTCATAATAGTACATGTACATGTAAAATAAAAATTAAATAACCCAAGGATGGCAATTTTCACATCCAATACTAATGCTTTTTCATAGGGGTGTTCATCATTTGAAGAAAAAAAAAATATATTGAACTGATATGTCATCTTTTCTCACATGTAGATCAAGTCTTGTTGCAGAATTTAGAAACAAAACATGTAAGGCTGCCTATACACAATACCAAACGTCCAATTATTTTTTTTGAGAGAGAAATACATGTACATACAAGGCTATTTTGGGACTCTATTTTTGTGTGAAACCTCCCCATTTTCAAGTTTGACCTTTTATCATACACGGTGTATTTCAAGGTTAGGTTCTATCGATGACATACTGATCAGTACAAAAGTGACTAAATTATCCACTCCAATACATCAAAATAGCAGATTAGTTGAAATCTTATATTGCATTTTGCTTGTCTTCTGTTAATAATACCATGAAGCTTCATGATAATACTCTCCTTCATACATCAGGAACAGACCTTTTCAGTTAACCATGAAATATTGTAGCAGGTTACACGGATTGCTGAATAATCATATCACAGAGGGAGATCTAACCATTCAGAATAAAACATATAAATATATTGATGTTGTTACGACGATGATGCGTCTGTGCTTGGCTGTATTTCAACTGCATTAGGAACATCTGCTACTATGTCAGGAAGAACCTGTGGCAATGAAAAATAATAGGGCATCTTTTTTTACCTCAACATAAGAGAAAGAACCCCCCCCCCCCCCACCTCCCCCAAAAGAACATACTTTTACATGTCCCAAGTGAGATGATTACCTTTTGATAAATATTGCCTCAATGTTTTGCATTTTATTTGATTAATATTTCATATAATTTACACATCACAGCAAGAATTTTAATACGTTAATAAAAGGAATAAAATCGAATTTGCTTCAGATATATTCACAGAGAAATATAACATTTACTAAAATAGAGAAATCTTAGCATATTAAATAATTTAAAATGAAATAATAATAATTGTATAATAAGAAGTAAATGTAGCTCATGCATGTATAGATAGTGGCATCAACAAGACTTACAAGTTAATGGCACATTAGGCCATAGATGTGCAATTATGAACTGAGTCATTTTATCTAGAAGTTCACAATGCCATTTTATGGTACATGCTGAGAGTAGGCCTATATTTCACTTAAACACTGTAGCGTTTCTGAATATAATAGTTCGTACCTTGACTATCTTGCCGCGGACCCGGAAGGGATCTTTGAATTCATTTTGACAGTTGGCGTAGCCCATCCCAAGCCCGACTCCTGATCCAAACGCTATGGGCCATGGTCTCCCTGTAGAGTAGATGTGGTGACAAAACAATATTAATAGTCCATTGTTGAAATGCACATACTTGTATAATGACTAGAATGGGTTGTATGACACATGCTCATGCAACAATTTATCCATGGTCAATTTCCTACACTAACCGAATTCCTAACTTCACCCATAGCCCAACCCTACACCAAACCCTTAATCCTAAACACCTAACACTATATTGCAACCCTAACCCTATATATATTTAACAAAATAAAGCCTGGAGCAAATGTCGGATGATCGATATGATCTTCCAGAGTGCTTTTTAGAAATAATTACCCCCGGCTTTAATTAAGCTTCCCTCACAAGCTGGCTCAGGCAATCAATACATAACAAGGAATTACATGCATTTATATTTCCTATCAGGTACCCATTTACCTCACGTAGGGCGAGTGTGCACATGTGGATTCATATCTTGCCAGAGGAGGTTAGTTTTATGCCATGGATACAGTCTGCTTATCCACTAGACACTCTAGACAACAATATCCCTATACAGTGGAAACTCATTATAAAGAGATCCGATAAAACGAGATTCCTGTTGTAACAAGGTAATTTTGCTGGTCTCTGGTCTATGCTGTTTTGTTTTTTTCACCCTGACATAAGGAGACTCCTGGTACATAATAAGGTAATTTTTCATAGTCCCAAGATGCTCGTTATAGTGAGTTTCCACTGTATATGTTTAAAGATAAAGTTGAGTTCTGGTTATGCGATTGCTTTGTGAAAGAAACTGTCTCAAAGCCATTAGGAAAGGCTGATCATGTCTACATAAGAATAGATGTATACTGTGAGGTTTTGGAATCATCAAAATGATAACAAAGTGACCCAATCTCTCTGAAAAACATATGCACTGCACACGGAAATGGGTATATGGGACTGCACGCACAAGTGGCTTGAATGTTTTGCCCGAACATTTCAGCTATTTCTTGTCATATTTTGATTATGAGGGCATCTGAAGAGCAATCCTTTTCAGGGGACATATGTACTATGATGTTCTTCCAAACTGACATATAAAAAGAATGAGAAAGCTCACAAATTATTTTCCACCTTTCCCAGAACTCAAGCTTCCCTGTAACCATTGGGTAGGGTGCAATTATTACGAGCCTCCCCCATTAATTATGGGAAGAAGGTTGCCTTAGGGTTGTTACATAAACTGCATCCAAGAAATATAAGGACTGAAAGCCAAAAAGGAGTTTCTGTATGTGACCCGGCACCACAAAACCACCAAAAAGTCGCAACCAGTGATTTTGTACAAACAGCCGAAATGGAAATTTGGGTTGAAAAAATCAATTGCGGGATTTTTGGTTTTTCTGGAAGATCAATCTTTTCTGTACCTTGTATCAAAATCTGGAAGCTTAAAACACAGTAGAAGATGTGTTTCTAACATTTTTTCTAGAAGACTTTTTTTCGCACAGCTTCGGTTTGTTACAAATTCTTCCCCCCTTTCCGTGATTTTTTTTTCATTGGTACCGCTCACCCTCATAAAATCATTACAATATCACAGGACTTAAATTACTTCTTCCCTAATGATTTTTATACTGACAGAAAGAAGAAACTCTCAGCAATCTCATAATAATGATATAAAAGTCTATTAATAGTCGCAAAAGCAAATTATATTTGAGGAAGAGTGAGTACAGTGCAAATAAATTGCAAGTGTGATTCTTTTGAGCTTTAAAGTTTAAAAGAGTATGTGATTTCTCCATAAAACAATTGCTAATTTTTGTGAGAGAGAAAAGAGTATACAAGATTATTCATGTGAGCAAAAAAATAGTATACAGTACGTGTCTGCTATAAAACAAATTGCCAGTTTATTCATTTGAGCTAGAAAAGAGTTATACATGTAAGCAGGCTTATAGTAAAAAGTAAATTCCATAGGTGATTTTCATGAGAGTAAGAAAAGAGCAGGCCCTATTCAAGTTCATTATAGGCTAAATTGCAAGTTCACTGTGCTAAAAGAAAGTGACAAATCGGTATTATATAACGGGGAACAAAGAAAGACGCCCCAATGGGGTGAATAGGCATTGTCTAATGCAGGTGCCAGGCCACCCAGGTGGGCTTAATCTCTCCATTGGAACTCTCTCATGAGTTTCATGATAATATTTGAATGACTTAAGCCCCCAAATTAAACTCTTGGTAATACAATGAATAGACTATGTTTAACACTCCTGCTAAATTTCAACTAAATCTGACAACCCCTTCATAGTGGTTACTATGGCCTTTTGATTCACTCTCTATTGATTTTCCCTTATGTTTTCTTGCTCCGCACACTTGAATAGGCGAAAACTTTAGAGCTTGTTTCCTCCGTAACTAATACCAGGAAACTCTCTTACTAGCTCTATTTATTAGCTAAATTAAACGGGTTAGGAACCTTCAATTTTGACAATTTATATATCATTTTAAAGCTGATACTGTGTTCTTTCCAAATATGATGAAATCAGAAAAATCAATTTTTGCGACTTTTTTGTGGTTTTGTGGTGCCGGGTCACATATATATATATATATATACCGGTATATAATATATATATACCGAGTTGATTGGAGAGCGATGCTTGTTTTGATAACTTCTGCAATTACTTTCCCTAGGGAATAATACATTTTAGTTGGGTAGCTTAATCTCAATCTCCTTCTCCTTCTCAACAGCATTGGGGGAGAAGAATATTTAGATACAAAAACATCATTCTTCTAAAGGTTGTTTTTAGTACTGGTGGTATCACTGCAATTTGTATGAAACCATTACGAGGCTATGGAACCAGCATGCCTGGAACAAAATGTGTGCACTAGCAGGCAACTATTATAGCTCAAGTTTTTTTCCAATTCTGGATCAGTGTTTTGTTTGATCTAGATGGATAAACCCTAACCCTAATGAAGAGAATCAACACCTCGACCTACTTACTCTTGAATAAGAACACGGAAAAGACGACTCCAAGACCAAGGCCACCACCTGCAAAATCAATCAAAAGCAAAATACCAAAAAGATGAAAATTTGTCATGAAGTAAATAGGTTTCCCCCATACATGGAAAACTTTAAAGTGGGTGGGGTTTTTTTTAAGTGTACAAAAGTAGGCAAAAGTAAGATTTCTCGGACCCTAGCCATCTGGGTGAAAAATGAGAAAGAAATGAAAACACCCTCCTCCGAGCAATATTACGGCAAGTAAATATGTGATTTCCTGGTGACGTCAACAAATGAACCAGTGTTTAAATAGGACATATGATTTTATTCAGAATTGCCCGGATGAAGCCTAAGATAATGAGATGTTATTTCATGATAATTATTTTTGAAAACAAAGTTTTAATAATTCACCTTTGAGGAGCTAAATCAACATAATAGCAGATGGAAGAATTTGACAATGCAAAAATGCTTGCTGAAAAAAACACGGATCAAAAGAAATAAAAACACAACTAACAACATAGCTGCTTGAGAGAAATAGTTGTGACGTACATGTACGGACACGCGCTCGTTCACAGGTCAAAGTCAAGGGGCCCCTGAATACCATTCGGATCGGAGCTCTATTAATTGACCTTCGAGCGTGCACTTGTATGTGTCGCAACTATCTCTCTCGATAGGCTATGAATCAAAATCTAGGTCGCTTGCGATATCCATATCGAATTGGCCATTGCACATACGCCATTTTTATTCTTAAGAAGGTAATTCCATAAATATGGGAGCCAATTTGTGACATTTTTGGTGTCCCTTTTACATATGAAACCCACATGTTTGTGTGGCTCTGAGTAAAGACTCAAATAGTGCAGTAAGATTGTAAGGTGATTCTAAGCATGACAATGCAACATTATGCTTGGAGATCACTTTACAATCTCACTCCACTATTGGTGTTTTCATTATGAGCCATAAAAACATGTGGGTTTCATATGTAAAAGGGACACCAAAAATGTCACAAATTGGCTCCCTTATTTATGGAATTACCCAGGACGGTCCTCGCTACCGTAAATGCTCTTCACGTCTTCTCATCTTATGCATATTCAATTTTCCCTGTCCAGCTGTCGAATGAAAACTTGGGTTGTCAATCATACCTCTAGATTCAATAAATCAAGCTCGTTCCAAATGATAATTTTCCTTTTTTTGTCATTAAAATACAGCAAAACTGGCTTCAAAATAACCTTGTTTGTCATATAATCGATTCATAAAATCATGGTTTAATATTTGTTGCCATGGTGATTTTTCCAGGTATCAACATACATCTATTTTTATTGTTTAAGATCCACTCTTCAAATTGTTCATTTGGTTTTACAAGTCTTATTTGCTACTTTTTTTTTATTAGCCCCCAAAGTCGGGTAGTTTCACCAACTTTCCTCTTTATTTTGACCTTCATCCGGAAATTCATCGGAAATTACGCAATACAGATCCAAATTGCAGTTTTTGAGGTGATATTTCATGTTTTGGGATATTGTTAACGATTTAATAACAATGTTATGTCGATTTGAGTTTATTTCGGTAGATTTTGAAGAGTGTGAAATCGCAGCAAAAGCAGCATTCCCCCATTTCTATCGAGACATGGATTAGCCGTACGCCGCCTGCATTGGGGTAGGAAAAGTTTCAGTCATGGACAATAAACATGCATCAACATTGGATATACATGTAAATTTATACGAAATTACATCATGATTCCTCCATATTCAGTTCCTTTAAAATGCAATTCGATTTTGTATGTTTCAGGTGATATATTGCCTTAATTTGGAGAAAAAGGGAAATTTCCAGCTACTTGTACCCAAAGAAATGATATGTCCCACCAGGGGCAGATCCAGGATTTTAGTATAAAGGGGGCGGGGGGCGGCACACAAGTGCAGGTTTGTCAACTTTTGGGCAATATCGTGATACAGGCCCCGCAACTTACCCGTCTTGTAATCGATTACTAATCATCTTCTTGGACTTCTAACTTCAGCCAACTCACCAGTTATACTCGTGTTACAGGCCCCGCGCAACCACGTTGAACAGCTTACAAAACGGAAATGGGGCCTGTATCACGATTTAACATTATAAACTCGTGAACAAGGCCCCATCCTAAGCAAAATGAAGACAGACAACACGGTAGTGGGGCTTCAAGATTATAAGGGCATAGTTGCAAAGGAGGGGATAAAGGCAGGGCGGATCCGAATCGGCCGCGGCCCCCTTTTGAAACCCTTAAGTACACAATAAAACAAATTGCCTCCATTTGCCTCCTTTAAAGGGATATAAGGGGATACTTTCCCCCAATATCTAAATAATTTTTTTAATGGGGGACGCCCCCAATGTATATTTTTGAGGGGGTAATGGCAAAGGGGGGGGGGGGGGTAATTGCAAGGGAGGAGATAAAGTCATGGGCGGATCCAGGGGCTAAAGCGGCCGTGCCACCTTAAAATCCTGTGGCATGCCTTAACTACACAATAAAATAATTTCCTTTTTTTGGGGGGGGGGGGGGGAGGTGTTGGGGGATTGCAAGGGAGGGGTTGTTGCAATGCAAGTGGCATGCCTTAACTACACAATAAAATAATTTCCTCTTTTTTTGGGGGGGGGGGGATTGCAAGGGAGGAGTTATTGCAAGGGAGGGGTTACGATATATAAGGGGATACTTTCCCCCAATATGTAAACTTTTTTGGGGGGTGGGGTATTACGCTGAAGTGACAGATAAAAATTAAATTAAAAGGGGTTCAACTGAAAAGCAAAGCCAAAAAAAGGTGGGGTGCCCTCAGGAACAAAAGAGGGGTTGAGCAAAATAATAAAAATGAAAGGTAGAATACACTCAAGGAAACTCATTGTAATACAATTACAAAAAATACAATGATTTAAGAAAGAAAAATTGTGATTTTTTTTTTTTTTTTTTGGGGGGGGGGGGGGGGGTTACGCCCACGAATAAATAAATAATATATGAATACATGTACACATTGGCGGATCCAGGGCGGCACTTCCGGCCCGTGCCCCCCCCCCTTTTGGAATGAAGACCTTTTTTTTCTCTCTTTTTTTTGCTTGTCAGGGAATTATGGAGGGCAACTGGACCCCCATAACCCTCTGCTGAGCGAATTTTGAAGGTTTGGTGAAAAAAGATTTTTTTTTTTTGAGCGACTTTTCGAGAAGCTGCCGAGACCAAAAAAATATGGGTCACCCATTTTGTGCCCCCTCTTTTACTCAATCCTGGATCCGCCCCTGCATGTACATTTCAACCCCCCCCCCCCCCCCCCCCCGCACCACCAGTACATAGTGTCCTTTAAAATGTCACACCCTTGGTTAGATTAGATATGCTCACTGCGTTTCCTACTTTTATTGTACAGCAATTTACAATGTAGTTGAGTCCCACCCCCCCCCCCCCCCAGGGCATTTTCACGAGTAGGTATGGAACAGCAGTCCTCAATATCGAGGCCCCGCTGCTGTGTTCTGTGGCTTAAAATTTCGTAGCACGGGGCATCGATAACGATTATAACTAGTATGGTCGTGAAACAGGCCCCATTTGGGCACTGTAGGACATGCAGCGGGGCCTGGATCACGAGTAGGGTGCGCGCCCCGGTATTCGGTCACTTCCTATCTCTTTAAATTGACAATCTACCATCAAAAGAACCGCAAAATTGTCCTTTAAATAATTATCAAAATAATTTAAAACATGGAAACTTACCCAAAAAAATATCGCCGACAGAAGAAGGAGAGGTTTTCCGCCCAGTATTCGGTCGGCGCCGCCCACAATTCGGTCACGCGATAACGCGCTGCATCTCGGGAGAGTTATATAACCATTTTTGTCACATTTCTGTGTTTTTAGGCATTTTCTGTGGCTTCTATATATTCATACTTAAATGTATGAGAATTTTTATCCATTAAAATCCACAAATCGAAGCTCTAGGGTCAGAAATAATGCACAAAATGTATTTCTAAAAAGAGCAAAGCGCATCAGCAAAGCGCGTCGGCGAAGCGCAACTTAGCGACAAGTTGCAGACAAAGCGCGTTGGCGCAAGGCACTCAATGTTGCCTGACCGAATACTGGAAGACCGCCATCTCACTGTCAGGGGTGATCTCTTGCTCATCGCTGAGATCGCCATTTGCAAATTCGCTGCGATAGAGGGAAGACCCGGAAGCTCCTCTTCACATACATACTAAATTCATTGCACCTGCACACAGTTATTTCACCGTAGGCGTCTACATATGGCTATGCGTGTTAACTCACGCGCTAACGGAACCCGGAAGTGCGGAAACTTGGGTAACACTGACCAGTTTCGAGAGAAATTTCCGAAAACTCGCCAGTGTTTGTGTGTATACATGCCTCCTCTTGTCATGCAGATAAGGCATGACAATGGATACACACAAACACTGGTGAGTTTTCGGAAATTTCTTACGATCTTTTTTGGATTTTTTTGTAAAAATACGTACGATCAAAAAGACATTCTAATTCTAAACGTTTTCCTAGGAGGATATGCTGTGGTGAAGGAGCTGTCGGTCGCGAGAGTTATCAGAAAAGTGATATTTCAGGGCATTTTCCAGTCCTGCTAACCCGTGCGCAGTTAGATTGCTGGGTAAGAACGCCTGGCTTCGTGATGTAGAAGGCGTATAGCCAATTTTTTTTTTTTTTTTTACATTCACGAAGCCAATCCTGGCTAGCCGCGCATCCTAGGCCTATAACTAGTGAGCTGGCTGAAGTTAGAACCCTAATACAAAGGTATAATTGATTACACTTGCAAACTAGCAGGGCCTGTATCACGAGTATGCCAACTTTTGTAAAAGGTAGACCCGTATTTTGGGGGTCTTGCCAGCTTCTCGAAAAGTCGTTCAGTGGGGCCTGGGGGGTGGGGGGGGGGGGGGGGGGGACAAAAAACTTTTTTCGCCAGACCTCCAAACTCAGTTGGAGGGGGGGGGGTGGTTATGGGGGCCCAAAGTACGTACGATTTTGGAGCGGTGAGCATATGTGTTGACATGCTTGACATATAAAACAAATAATAATTAAGAACCCAGGGACTTAACCCGGGGGGGGGCACTCACATATATATGTCACACATGTATGTGCCGCTGTGACGTCCCCCATTTTCAACCTTCTCGGGTCGCTCCCATGATATGCGATTTTCAGATTTTCACTAACCGCACCTCGATTGGCTTCCGACTCGCTCCCTAGAATATGAGAAAACAATGCGCACAGCCCATTGTCCGGGAACGGTCGCTCCCTAGCCTCACAGGCCAGCGCAGCGGGGGAGCTGGGCGGCCTAGTGCCCCCTAACTGAACGCGGTATTACTAGTGCTAGCGGCGACTCAGCGAGATCAATCTGCATGCGACATCGAGTCAGTGCAGTGGCGCGGCATGTACAGCGTTAGAAACAGCGCTGCGACCGCTGACTCGGCTCATGCACCGTATGTGTACCAGAGTAGTGAGATCGCGAGCAGCTAAAATTAGCTCTGCCCATGACCCTTTCGCTCCTTAGACCCTCAAAAATGAGCTTCCTCGATTAACCATTTAGCTCCTTAGACCCTCAAAAATGAGCTTCCTCAATTAACCATTTAGCTCCTTAGCCCGCTGTTTTGAGATTGGCAGCGGCACACCCACATCCAAAAACAGGTTGAGTGCCCCCCGGGGGACTTAAGTTTAACAGTTAGGCCGTTGCGCGACGTCCGCTGCACAGACGCCGCGCCGCAGCGCAGCCGAGCCTCGATGCTGATGATTGCCATCGATGAATGCGCATGGCCATGGGCTGCAGATATTTTAGAAATCCCAACAAATTACAGTTCTTAATTGATCAGTTAAAATTCATTAATACCATACAATTATTTACCGATCTTGATCAAGGTATCAGAAACGCATCTGTCCCATTTTTGTCCCAAAACAGCTTCACTTTCAGCGGGATTTATTTCTGCCATGATTGTTGATACCTGAAGTTAGCGCAAGTATAACGAGTAAAGAATTAGAAATATATCGATACGTACGTTGCCAATTTGAGGGATCCTACAACTAATAATACTAGTAGTAGTAGTAGCGCACGCAGCAAAACTTAGCTTGAAAAACTTAGTTTTGAAGTGGAATCTAGTGGATGCCTGTTTTGTAATGTATACACAATGTACAAGTGCATGTATACTTTACATGTACAATATACAGATAAAAATGAACATGTTGAGTATAATGTGATGTAATCTTTTAAAATATAACCCTGTACATTCACGTACTAGGTGGACCGAAATCATATAGGCCTACATGTATTGTATGTATCACAATTAGTATTTTAATTTACTTTAGGCCTACAGCTCAAAGTTATATATTTTGTTTCAAACATGGAGGTAATATAGAAATAGGATTATGTGTGATTGATCATTATCATAGGAAGTAAAATTTCTCATCTGGTTTACAACATCACGTATACATGTATCAGTACTCTTTATAACATCTCACAATTGTCAATAGTTTTGTTTAAGGGTGAAAAAGAAATTATGAATACAGATCAGGGGCCGCGGAACGTCTTGGAAAGTGGAGGGGCTTAATGGGGGGGGGGGGGCTGCGTGTATAACCACATTTTTCCACTGCCATAAGTTTGCACGTGTTTACTGAAAAAAGTGTGGTGGGGGGGGGGGGTGCAGCCCCCCAGCCCCCCCCCCCCCCCCCCGGTTCCGCGGTCCCTGCAGATCGTTGTCTAAATCTTTCTACCATAGTTTCCTTTTTCAGTAATGCCTCTATCACTTTAAGAACAATGTTAGCCTTCTAGAAAAAGCAAAACTTCTTATATCTTGTATATATTATGTGTTCATTATACTTTTTTCATTTTTCCCCTGGATTAAAACGTATTGAAACTAAGTTCAGGGGCTTGCCTCTTGTACAAGCTTTGCTTCTTTCTGGCAAGTCCCTCCGTTTTACACTTATTATAAGCTAAAGTGTTGTTATGTTGCTGATCCTTTTTCAAGAATTATGATATTTTCATGTATTCTATATGACACATGTTCGAACTACTTTGCTGTATTATATTTATTATGTCATGTTTCTTTATATTTTGTTTATGTGAAACGGAAAAAGAATAAATAAATAAAAATAAATAAATAAATAAACAGTAAAGCCCATAGGGGCTAATTATGTCCTGTCATTTGACGAATTGCCCAACATATTGACTAGTGCATTGTAACTTTCTGCCCCCTTTGAATTCCCCATAAAAAAAAATTGTTTCATGGTCGATGCAACCAATTCATTTATGAGCTATAAAGTGTTTAACAACGGGTTTCTTCTAATATATGTGTTTACATAAATTCTTTTTGAATTGTTGGCAGTGTATGATCTTGTACTACAAAGAACCTCCAGTCTCTCTGAAAAGTAACAACTAGGCCTAATTCAAGCATTCTAACAGAGTCCAAACATGGCTCTTGCGATCTGAAACCACATCTGACCTCCAATGTTTATAATTTTCAAGCACAACCTTTTATTTAATTTGAATATTGATCAAGCCTCCGTATTAATCTTATCTCTAAAACTTTTACACGTTGCTGATGACCAAAAATATCAGCTGCAATATTCAATAATAATATCAATAAATGAATAAGTAAGAAAATAAGTATTCATCTTCTGTAAACATCTGCAATGGATGTCATTGGAGCTAGACTGACATTGCCGGCTGCATGGCTCCCATTAGAGCCATAGCATACTCATTTAAGGTTTTTATGACATTTTATTAGCTGGAAAAAAGAAAAAAAAAATTGTGGTGGGGGTGGGGGTACCCTGCCCGAAATAAAATACATGTAGCCTAAACATATGGGTGAAATAGACAGAGAAATATATATTTTTCTTTACTATTTTTCATATTAAAAATAGAGAAAAATAGTTAATAGTGAAAAACAAGTAAAAAGATATAGTTTTCCATATAGTATTGGAAGCGAAATCTTCAGTTGAAAAATAATTATATATATATATATATATATATATATTATTTTTTTTTTTTTGATAGCCAAAAAATATATTTTAAACTGCATATTTCCATCATCTGCTTTGTCAATAATATTTATATGATTTTTTTCCCTTGAAATACGTTTAATAAACACTAAGAAGGAGGGGGGGGGGGGGGGGAGAAGGAACAAAAATACTTTTCTAAAAAGATAAACTGCTTTCAATAAGACTTGACTGTTATTTTTAAAGTATAATGGGAGCTCAGGATTTATGTGGTCCATATACGTACCGCACACAAAAGCCAGTACATGGGACTGCAATACTATGCTCTCAATTTACATTAACAAATTCCGCATGTTTACGCATTCTTTTCACTTTCATGCGCATTAATAAAAAAAGATGTATAGGGGGAGCGGGGGATCCGCCAATGTTATATGACCCTATAATTTGCAATAATATTTTTAGCGATAAGTACCAAAACTAATATTTTGCAGGCACTTCTTGTTGTTATTTTACTATCAGGGTGAAATCAAATCGTAAAAAGTCACATCAGTACGTTCTTTTTTACAGATCTTTCTTAATACTTCAGACAAACCTGTCTGTAACAAAATACGTGTATAAATATTATGAACAATTTTTTTGTTTACCCCAAACCCAAACCGTCGAAATATAGGTTGAAATTTACAAAACGCTCATCATTTCATTCATTTTTTTAAAAAAATGTCAACTGTAAAGTTTTTAAAAAGTGATATATTACCTTAAACCAAGGAGGTACTAGGCAAGCTTTCATAGTACCTCCTTGCTTTAACATTCCCAGCACTTTTAGACCAGAAAAAAGGTGATTTTAGCGTTTTCAAGAGTTTTGTCCCATGTCTCCCCTACTGTCACCCATGCAGTTGTCCCAGTTCACCACCATGGTGTCCCACTTCACCCCTTTCAAGTACCTCATTTTTATTGACTATTTGCATAAAAACTGAAAGCATAGGGACTGTGTCAAATACTTTGTTTTGTAGCCTACTATTGATATTATTAACCATGTAAAAATGAAGAGGGTACAATGAATATTTTAAAAGTTACAAAGCAAGGAGTGCCAAATCACGATTCTTGTCCCACTTCACCCCGCTCCCCGAAAATGATGTCTGCATGCACACTGTCATTAACTTGTAAGAAATTTGGGGTAAACTAGCCATTCCTGACAACAGCATCTATCTCGATCTACACAGCATCCAAATGAATTAGAAATAATCCACCCTGCAACCTGATTGGCTCATGTGTGAATTGATCTAGCTTCAGACTTGCTATCCCATTAATGCTTTTCACATGTTGGTATATTCTAGTGTTTGAGGTTATAGACATGTTGATTAAATAAGAAATTAACAAGTAGTTAATTAAAATAAATTATTCTATCATTATCACAGAAGGATAATTTATTTCAAAATTCCCCAAGCTAAATTTGGTTCAGTTTCCGAGACTACACGAGTTGAGAAAAAAATTACCTTTTCACTTTTTTTGTCTATTTTTTGTCTATTTTTTCTATTATCTTCTTCAGCTTCAAATATGGCGAAAAGAACGAGTTGAAGAAATACAAGGAAAATAGTAAAGTAAATTTCCAAGTTCGAAAAATAGTTCTAAAATAGGTTACACGTCGTGCCAATGTATAAAAAATAGTGTAAAAATAGTTGAATACATGAATAGCTTGCCCGGAAATAGTGAAAAAATAGTCTATTTATTTTCTATTAAAAAAACCACGTCGCATATTGAACCTAAGAAAAACTCAATTTCTAAATGCACTCTACCTTGCGGATTGTGGGCGAATTATTCTTAAGTATAAATATCTTCCCTTTTTCTCTTTTGCGTTTTTTGCACCCCTGCTTTAAGTAACGTCTGGGGCAAGTGCCCCCTATAGAAATATGGGGGTGCTGCAGCATGCACCCCCACCATCTTCAGGCTTCCGGGGTGCTTGAGCACCACCAGCACCTCCGGCTCCAAGGGGCCTGCTACCAGCCTACATCTACTACCATCCCACCTTTAAGGCTTTAAATATACCTCTGTTACCATCCTACTTCTACTACCATATACCTCTACTTTCATTCTCCCTCGGCCTCTAGTACTACCAGTAAATTGACATTTGGTCCAATAGGATAATTTATTTATCTGAACTAGGTCTTATTACATGTATTGACGATTGAAGAGTATTTCCTTGTATGTCAGTGTTTATTTATAATAGTTAATTTGTTCAAAAGATACATGCATAATAATCATAAAATGTATGTCTGTAAAGGTACCTCACATTGAATTACACACTCTTTGTAGTGGCCATGTAATTAACTCCTTCATCAGGGTACTTTGAAGTTTGAACCACTATCAGCTAACATACATGCTTTGATGGAGTGAACCAATATGGTATGGAATAAGAGGTAAATTATTTCAAGTTTCAAATTTTTTTCCACATTTCATTAAAAATTATAAGAAAAAGAAAACACCATTATATATTGCATCTTGAATAAAATCAATACAGGTGACTCATATAACAGTAATAAGTGGAGGGGAACAACAATAGGCCATTGACCTTTCGAGCTGCACCCCAGAAAAGGAAATATGTCTAGATATTTTACGGTAAAAAACTATTATGGTATTGAAATTTAAAAAAAAAAGAGAAGTTACAAAAGTATATTAAAAGAGACAAGTTAAGTTACAAAAGTACAATATTAATACAATATAAGACAATGACAAAACTACAAAGAATAACAGATACTGCAACAATAAAGGAATGAGTAAATAATTAATGTGACGTATTAACAATAGCTTCTTATCAACTGCAATTTATATCTCTTCTTGAATGATGAAAAAGATGGGCTTTGTTTTAACAATGTGTCCATTGTGTTCCATATTTTAGGACCTATATGATGATCGTAAAAGTTGTCAGAGTTTCTCGTTGGTTTAGAATGAAATAATTATTAAAAAGTGGGGGTAGACCCCTGGAATACCTGTACCAGTGGCGTATCAGGGGGGGGGGGGGGCGCAACAGGCGCGCGCCCCCCTATTGGCCGTCGTAAAAAAAAAAATATAGCACTATATAGCACTATTTTGCATCTCAGCCCTTCTTCAGAAGCAAAAATTTCTCCCACATGACGGCGATCAATAATTCCTGGCGCCCCCCTATTGGGAAATCCTGGATACGCCGCTGCCTGTACACATAAAGCAAGCGACCTGAAGAGTGTAAAGATCATGTATTTTTAAACTAATTAGTTTCTTGAAGAGAGAATCTGTAGATGCTAAAAAAAAACGTGAGTTCGTATACTGAACGAACTGCACGATTTTTGTAGCACATGAATTCTTTCCAATAAATAATTTGCGCATTTCCCCCGAATAACAATGCAGTAAGAAATATGTGGCAATATCACGGTATTATATAAATTAACAAGAATTATTGGCAGCCTTTGTCATTGTTTCAATACCTATGTTGTCAGTAAACACTTACAAAAGCATGTAGAGAGTAAATCATATTTTTAATGCTATGAATTAGTGTTGACAATAAGATATTTGACATAGACGTTAGGAAGTTCAACTCCACTGGATGCCCCGAGTATAATTTTAAGGTATTTATCATTGGCAAATATTTTGTCACTTGAGTGAATCAAAACATATTGGCGTGTTGAAAGTATGGATTCAAATACGAATTTGAATTTTAATTTTAATTTGAATTTGACTTATATAATTATGTATGCTTGATATCAGCACCAAGTTTTACGCACTTGTTGAGAATCCTGCGATCTATATAGAATGACGTGATATTGTTGTTGAAGGGCATTGACTGCAATACCTGATATAAAATGATAACTTGTGTATTATTCATATGCTACCTTGTAGCCCAGGGACGCTGCCACGAAGTGGCAGCGTCCTGAGTGAAACCAGTACGATTCGGTGGGTCTCACAATTTACCAATGTTCAAATAACCATTGAAAATATGGCAATATAAGTTATTTTTTTAATTAAAGTATCATATATACGATGCCACTTACCTAAACAGATCTTCCGCAAATCAGCTTTTCTTAATGTGTAGAATCGATGAATGTCACTTTTTACTCTCAATTTTCGAAATCAGTCCCATTCGCCATGTTGTTGAAGCAGAAACGAAAATAGGCACTTGCGCATGCGCCTTTGAATATTTATTACAATGACGCCATAGTTTTCGTCACAGGAATAATGAATATTCATATATCCACCGTGATCCGCCGCTCTCTCGAGCCCACTCGTCTAATGAATATTCATAATCCTCCCTTCTTGTCTGTATTATAATTATTATCGTGGAGCTGCTGACGCATGCGCATTGCAAGCAAAACACCGACCTACGGAAATTTTTAGTACAGGCTCTTGGAGATAAATATGCCTTTTTTGTATCATCCTCATTGAAAAGAAAGACGACAGTCAATCGTAAAGTTTTGTAAGTACCTAAAATAGCCTAAAATCAACTAATGTCATGTTTCATGGTTTTCATTTTGACAAACGACCTTGTAATTAAGAGACATCCAAGCAATCAAAGGACTGCTGATCGCAGCCCGAACACTACGTGTTCGGGCTGCCGCAGTAAGCTACCTTGGTGCCAGCTTCAGTTTTTGTCAAATAAACGTAAGAAAGGGGCATCATCTTTATACCTTTCATGATGGTACTCGGGCATCTCTTTCCATCTTTACTATATAGTTCCCTTTAAGATAATTCCTTCTACATAATAAGAAATTAAACATAACTAGAATTTAATTCGTCATGAGGACGAATTAGGTGGTCTGTCTTTCAATTTGTATGATCATGATTGTCATCAGGGTGATCATAATGCTAAACTGAAGATAGGAAGTCAAGAATGCCACGCATGGAGATGCTTCTTGAGGACAGGAATGTAGAAAAATATGTGAAACGGTTATTGGAAGATGTGATGATGTTGATGATAATCATCATTATGAATGTCATGACAGTGATGATGATAATGATGTCGATGATAATCATGATGATGATCATTATATCATGACAGTGATGATGATAATGATGTTGATAATCATGATGATGATCATTATATCATGACAGTGATGATAATACTGATTTTGATGTTAATCATCATCATCATCATCATGAATATCATGACAGTAATAATGATAATGATGTTGATGATAATCATCATCATGAATATCATCATGACAGTGATGATAATGATGTTGATGATAATCATGATGATGATCATTATATCATCATGACAGTAATGATGATAATGATGTTGATGATAATCATCATCATCATCATCATCATGAATATCATGACAGTGATGATGATAATGATGTTGATGATAATCATGATGATGATATAATGATGATGATGGTGATGGTGATGATAATGGTGATGACCACCATGACTGCAATAACAATGACCATGCCAAATATGAAACAGAAATGACATTTCGTTATGAAGTTACGACCATAAGTTGATTTGTAGAAAATGGCGCCTAGATGACGTCAAAATAATCTGATGACCTTGACATAGATGCGGGAACTTGACCTTATTAGGACTGATGACTAACGAAAATTTTAAGATAATTGACTAAGCCAATTTTGAGAAATTGTGATATCAAATAGGACTAATGATATTGCAGGATAGCTTTAATACACGTCAGGGAATCAGATTTTCCATAGGGTTATACATAAACCACTGCACACTACTTTAAAATAGACATAACACGCAAAATAAGGGAGTTTATTACTTGGTTTGTGATTGCTTATGTTATAATAGTCGAACAAGATGGTAAAATGAAAGGCAAAAAGAAGCCAAAAAAATTTTTTTTTTTTAGTGGACCACCGTGGATCGAACCTGGGTCAACCGGAATGAGAGGCAAGTGCTTTGACCAATATACCAAAACATTTCACATAGAGATAACACGTAAACGAAAAACGGGATTCTCAAATCACATTTTGTAGTGAAAAATTGGGCATGATCCCAACATCTGATCAAAAATTGGAGACAACATTTATAAAAGCTTATAGTCTCAGCTATAACATACTAAAATCTGGAAGAAAATAGACCAAAAACAACCGAGATACAGCTCAGAGAACAATGTCATGTAGATTCATGATTCGAAAAAAAATAATCTTCAATAGACATAACACGCAAATAGGGAAAATTCTGACATGGCATCTTTAATTGAAAGTTTCACTGTGATGACGACATCAAAATGAAAACTGATTTTGTAGGAAATTGCCTCAGCTACAACATATTAAAATTTGGGCGAAAAACGACGAATAATTACGAATCTACAGCCAAATTTGCATAAATGTGATGACGTCAAAACATGAAAAATGGAAATTTTGAATTCTGGCGCCATTTTGATGACGTCATAATGTTTATAAGGGTCAAATGATACATGAAATGAAATCTATGATTCATACCCTACCTGATGATGAAAAAGAATTGGGGGTTTATGGACTATTTAAAGAGCTATAGAGTTAATTTTGTAGAGGCATGTTTTTGCACGTTTTTACGTTATTTTCACCATAGACGCGCACACGGATTTTGAACTTTGACGCGCCGTACGACCTTATTATTGATTGAAATTGATTCCAAGATGATGGAAATGATGAAGAAAAGTGTCAGGATTGCAAATCAATCGAAAAAACAGCGTTTTAACGTTATTTACGACTTGCGCGCGCGTAAAACGCGCGCGCGGACGCTTACGCACAGAAATTTTTGAAATGCTCAAAATGACCTGAAACGTGTGCAGACTAGATCCTACGTGATTTTGAGCATTTTAAAAATTTGACGCGCGCGTGCGCGCACGTCCTGACCTCTAAATGACCTGTGAGGACATGACTTGATGACCCGTCAAGTGAAGTTTATGTGATTGCTTTGAATACATTTTTACATAAGATAAAGAGGAAGGACTCTCCACAATGCTTCTTTTGTAACACAGAACCTGAAACCTTTCTTCATGTCTTTATTGAATGTAATGTAGTGAAACCTCTCTGGGATCAAACATTGAATGTTATTAATAATAAAAACCATCAGATTTTGGATATTTCAGATTTTGATAAAATGTTTGGTTATTCTAAAGACAAATTTGTTACTTACATATTCCTTACACTGAAATACTATATATATGTATGTAAGTTTCAGAAAAAAATCCCTGATTTTCAAGGTTTCAAGAACTATTTGACCATCAATAAGAGACTGAATATAGAGTGGCAAAGGGGAAGGGGAAACTAAGATTACATTTTAGTAAATGGAGATTTGATTTGTAATATACTGGTTGCTGCTGTATTTATCTATACTAGAATTATGTTGCTTTGTATTAAGTTTGCCTTTGTTCATGTTTCTTTGATTGAATTGTAATCTCATTTTTTAATCAATAAAAACAGAAAAAAAAAAGTTTATGTGATGTGAATGTGGTTGATTTTTGAAGATCGATTATGAAGATATAATCGATCTTGAAAATTTATTGTAAATTGATGACCTCCAAAAGCTTAATGGACCATGTCCATGATTGACCTCATACATGACATGAAATTCGATGATATTGACCTGGCCGATTTTGAGATTTGGTGGCCACAACAATTTGTTATAAAAATAAATAAATAAAAATAAAGAAGAAAATTCGGACAAAATTAATAGGTGATCTGTCGATATCGACAGACCACCTAATTATACCCTTTTTCAAATTGAGTTTAGTTGAGAAAGTGTGAAGTTGTTATTTTCTACAATGCATGTATATGAAACACGTTTGCATGCATTGTTTGTCCTTGCCTTGTTCAGGTTATGACCAATGGATGATGATGGTGTTTGTAATGACAAGGTCCTATCATCATCATCATCATATCTATTGCCTCTACAGAAAGGATGCTGATGATGGTGGTGATGATGGTGACGCCTTGTGTCGATGATGATGATGATGATGATCAGTGGCGTATCCAGGGGGGCGCAACAGTTAATGCAGTTCCATGATTAATAGACTTATCAAGGTCTTCAATATTACTTCATGTGACTACATGTATATGAACATTTACATGGGGGTAGCCTCGCTAGCCATAAGGACCGCTATTCATAAGAACCAGTTATTCATAAGGTATGAATAGCAGTCCTTCTAAATAGCGAGCAAAACCACAGACAAATTACCTCACTATTCATAAGGACCTCCATTCATTAGGACCCTTTACATGTATCCTGTATTCCTCTACTAGCAGGAGGTGCATGTATGCATTAATGTTTTTGTTTTAAATGAAGGGCTCCCTCTTAGGAATCTTTTTAGTCATTTAAATGCTAGCCTTAATTTGTACGAATACAAAACAGTCCATTAAAATGTTATCTGGAACCAGTGTTTCATCAACAGACAGCTCAACTCCCCAGCATTCTTAATCAGGGATACTTGCCCTGTTGAAATGTAGGTGCTCATACAATTACCATGCTTGCACCACAAAAATCTTTACCTACTAACTTGCATATTCACGGTTACTCTACAGTGTGAGTCAAAAAAGATGAAACCCAAATTCAACCTTAAACCTTAATATAAAATTTCCCGTTTAATATCGAATTTCCCTCTGCCCAAAATTTGAATGAAATGCAGTGGCGGATCCAGGATTTCATGACCGGTGTCAGTTTCCCTCCATAATACAATTTTTTTTCCCGCCAGACCTTTAAAATTCGCTCAGTGGGGAGGGGGGGGGGGGTTATGGGGGTCAGTTTCCCTCCATAATTCCCTAACAAGCAAAAAAAAAAAAAAAAAGTGTGGGGGGGGAAAAAAAAAAAAAAACGTGCCCCCTGCCCCCCCCCCCCCCCCCCCCCCTGGATCCGCCACTGGAAATGGATGGTCAACCCAAGGTTTGGTTGAATAATAATGCACTCGCACAATAATGAAAGTAGCTCCTGAACACCATTCAGCCAAAACTTTGGCAGAGACGATTTTGACATGCTTTTTAAAATTTGCCATAGCACAGCCATCTATGATCACATTTTTTTGAGCAACCCATCAAACTGAACAACACATTATCAACTACAAACCATAATTATACTAGTATATCAGCAATTTCCTTTGTTCTTTTGAAATGTTGGGGCTAATTGGGAATATGGGTTTCCTTTTAAATGATTCCCACTTTAGATAAAGCATCCAAACAAATTTACGCACATGTACATTCCATGGGCCACAGAACTGAGGGGGGGGGGGGGGGGGGTTCCAGCCCCCACACTTTTTTGAGCCATGTTTCATAAAATCTTGGAAAAAGATTCGAAAATTGTCATGAGTGAAATCAGATTAGCGCCACCCCCCCCCCCCCCCCCCCACTTTCAAAAATGCTCCGCAGCCCCTGCATTCCTATACACAGTTAGTGACTCATAATAAAATGGGGTTGAAAGCAGGTTCATATTATATTACATTTAGAAATTTTAATGAAAACAGCACTTTTATGATAATAACAATTCAACTTTACAGTGTACTCATACACAGGATTTACAATTGATTTGTTGATATGCATGTACATGTAATTTCACCAACCTTCAAGATGAAATTTACATATTTTGAAAATCTTTACTGCTTCATTGTTCACAAAAATGACTGTACACATTCATTGAACCAGTGCATGAAGCAATCAGACCAAATCGCCTTGATATACATGCTTAACACTGTTCATAACAATATTCCATACATATGCAATATGAAGAATACTCCTGTATCTCTATAGTAATTACATATAAACATTTTTATAACTGTTGGAAACCCTTCCCACATATTAAACTTATAAAACTTAATAACAGTTATAATCATTTTTTTTTTATAATTCTGGTACAAGACTGTTTTAAAGCGAACATTACAAACTCTTATGTGCTTCACATTTCAGATTTCAGTTACAGTCTGTTCCAATAATTCAGTGATTGGTCCTTGCGATTCGCTAGAGAGAGAGAGAGAGAGGAGAGAGAGAGAGAGGGGGGGGGGGGAGAGAGAGAGAGAGAGAGATAGAGAGAGAGAGGAGAGAGAGGGGGGGGGGGGGGGGGGAGAGAGAGAGAGAGAGGGGTATAATTATTGTGGTAAACCTGTTTGTGTTTACTGCTATTAGAATTGGATTATTAATTGTAGACTTTGTCATGTGCTTTTGGGATAATGTGGCCCATTCTTAAAAGTAACTATTCAGTTGATCATCTAGTGGGCTTTGTATTTCATATTATCCTACAACCAAAATATATATAGAAATGAAACTGTATTTTCAAATGTATATACATGTACCTGTCATTTACTTTAATACATGTACAATTCAAGATATTTTATGCTGAACGGTTCGAATCCTAGGCAAGACAAAGCAATATTATCAAGTCGGTAATACAAGTGCTGCAAGACATCATCATCATAAAGCTGCGTCTTTTTTCATGCTCAAAAAACACATCCTGATCCCCTATCCCCTCCCTGTTCTGACACAGGCAAAGCAAAACATGGTAATAAAACAATTCAATATTAACCAACTAATACTACTTCATGACTTGACTCATAAAAGCAGTATATACTTACACAATAAATAACAAAGAAAACTGAAGAAGACCAATAACATAAACAGGTATCAATTTTAATGAAATGAATGTTTATGCTCATTTCTTTGTCACTGAAATCATTTAAAACTTTTAAATACTGATATACTGTACATGTAATCTTGACTATCAATTTCTGATAAGCTTTCTCTTCAAACAATGAAATTGTCTATCTGTGAATAATAATCATGCTTTACATATAATATTCAATGTACGCAAAGTGTTTGTATTCAGTGAAATCAAATCTATATATCATTTTAATCTACTTGATCAGGGTAAAGACAGTATCTTCTAAAACAAAAATGCATAGTAAGCTCAAACAGCTTAAATACTCATTTGCAATTCAGAAGTCTCTATGAACCATTATCACAGTGTATTCTTTCATTAGCAACATTCATTATTTACTCCACTTCTTCTGTGTTTCACTATGCACTCAAACCTCGGGACAATGTTACAGATAGAAGCAATCTAGTTTTCTGTCTAATAAAAGGGTTTAAAGGTACTTGAAATCATCCCTTTTGCAGCCCTAAATTTTGAAGTTGTGCGAGTATGCAATAAATTAAAAAAAAAAATTATAATTGGAAAACTTGTTCGGGTGTGCAAAGGATTATAATTTGCTTGTAAGTAAGAACATCAATCTGGTAACAATTCATTTTTTTCGACTCAGAAGAAAGTCGCATATTGTTTTCATATTATTTTTTGACCGTTACTAGTACATGTACTTGTGTTGATTTCTGAATAGCTCCCTCTGTGACAAAAGCAAGATTTTCATTTCTTACAAAGGAGTTATAGATGTAGAACATGTGATCTTGAAATTTCATATGCACAATACCTGTTCAAAGATTCATAAAATTTTGTGCATGTCTGCAAAAGGGATGAAGTACCTTTAAGAAATAAATAAATGGTTGGTTGTTCAGATATACACATTGGATTCATTGCAATGCTCCATAATACAATAGGGATACACACTAAGATACTTGTACAACAGAAAAAAAAATGTATATTCTGATTCAAGACAAACTTGTGCATTGCTCATTAAAGAGGCAGGCTTAAAATCACCAATACATCGACATAACCCCCCCCCCCCCCCACCCATGTGCATATATCTTCTACAATAAGAAATTTCAAGTTTTGCAATGATGAAGAACACTTGTTGTTTAAAGGGAAGGTTGAGTTCTGGGACAGGTGAAAATAATTTGTGAGCTTTCTTCCTTTCATGTCAGTTTGGAAGAACATCATAGTAGAAATGTCCCCTGAAAAGGATTGCTCTTCAAATGCCCTCATATTCGAAATATTACTAGAAATAGCTGAAATGTTCGGGCCGAACATTCATGCCACTTGTGTGTGTAGTCCCATATACCCATTCCTGTGTGCAGTACATGTGCTTTCAAGCGACATTGGGTCAATTCTTTATTATTTGATGGTTCCAAAACAACACAGTATAAAACAATTCTTATGTAGACATGATCAACCTTTCCCAATTACTTTGAGACAGTTTCTATCACAATGTAATTGCACGAGCAGAACTCGCCTATATCTTTAAATGTACTTTAGTAGGCCCAACTTCAATATCATGTTATACAAGGAGCAATAAACAATTCACAAAGAGAAGGGGGGGGGGGGGGGGGGGGAGATTCCACCGAGCTACACCTTTGCTCAATATTCAGATTTGCAATGTTATTGATGGTTACAAGCCATTTGGTCATATTTGTTTTGACATCAATTGTACACTTTCATGTCCAGAGGTTATACATGTATATAATATACAGGGGTGGTATTCTGAGATTTATTTTATCTTGATTTTAGTCAAAAGATTTTATTTGTCATAACAAATTTCAAATTGCGTACGCAGCCACTTTTGCGCAGGCATTAACCAATGATGCGCCATAAGCGTACATTTTGTTATGACAATTAAAATTATTTCACTAAAATGATCCGCAAGCCACTAATTCTGTCTAAAATATTGACTTTAAAACATCATCATTTGTAATCAAATGGTTTTTCATTTTAATCACTTGCTGGTATACATGTTCTCTGGATACACTAAAGGACAGGAATAATCTGATAATATTGTACAGATATCCAAAGTCATCAAAGGCTCACACACTTTGATAGTGGCAAATAACACCTATTATAGCACACTACATTAAACTAATGGTATGGTGGAGTTACATGTATACATGTATGCAGTTCTTGAGAATAATACTTTTCCATGGTACAATATTAGGAAACTTAGCAAGTGTGTAACATTTAACATTGATATCTATGAAGTTCAGAGCAATTGCACATTAGAAATAACATATAAATCTATAAAATATAATTAAATCCTATTCCATTTCACCCCCCCCCCCCCGACTCCCATACCCTTCCCCCATAAAAAAATAAACAGATGAAATAAACATGTGTACATTATTTCAAGAACATAAATATATAACACATTTTACAGTATTGATCTCACTCCTTATGTTTAATAACATGGATTATAAACATATCCTTTTAGAATTAGTGACAGAAACAGCACTCACATATTCTGTACTACAATGCATGTGCATTAAAGCATACACAAGGAATTCAACACTACCATCATAGATCACATGATTCACAAAAACAATGTTGCCTTGAATATTTTGCTATCCTGGACAAGTCAGCAATCAAATTCTCATTCATAACAAAACATTTTTAAATAATAGGTAGTTCATACGATATTCACAAGGAGGTAAATACTGGTTAATTCAGACTAGTGAAGGTACTTTCACATTCTGAGTTGTTACTGAAGACAAGGTGCTCTATTCTCAAATCAAAATTTTATTCTATACAGGCAGAACCAAAATATTAGGATGTAGAATTAGTATTTACCCTTTTGAACACTTTTTAAGCAAAATGATATGAAAAACTTTTATTCACATTTGTCTGATTCTAATTCTAGAAGCACAGACAAATCTAGCCATTTTCCTCTTCGCGTCTTTATGCGCCATTGCGTTTTGCTAAGATTCCTTAACCATAAAAGAACATTTAAATGAAAGAGAGAGAGAGAGGGGGGGGCGTGAGAGGAGGGAGAGAATGAGAGAGAGAGAGGGGGGGGGGGGGGGGAGAGAGAGGGAGAGAGAGAGAGATTTTATTTCCAAATGCTTTCAATTAACTGTCAAAAGTCATGGAAGGAAGTTTCATGTGCCCAAAGTATCCAAATACAAAAGACCTGGGCTGTGTTTTCTTTGACTGATGTTTCCAGTAAAATCAACGAACACCCCAAAATATACAAATATTACAGGAAGGAAGGAAATTCATAAATAAATAAAAGACACATACATGTATCTAAAAAAAAAGAGAGAAAAGAGTACCTTCGGAAGTGGGCAAAATAGAAGAAAAGGGTGAGAGAAATGGAGATAATAAGTGTGGGATTGGATAACTATTAATATAAATTAAGAATTTAGAGAATATACAATAAAGTGAAGAAACAAAATGACAAAACGAGGGGATAACGAGAGTGGGAGGGAAAGAAAAAAAGAGAGAGTGTGAAAAAAAGAGAAACCAAACTAATACCATCATTTTCAATCTTGAGGGTAAAATAAAGGTCCAATTACACGTTTGCGTCCCTAATGCACAGATCAATATCATCTCATAGCACAGATTCAAAGACCCTAAAACATTCAACCTTTCAATATCTAACTCTTCCCAACCCATGCTGTCTACAACACTGAAAATCCAATGCTGTTCTAAAAAGCAGTAAGGGTTCTCTATCGATTGCAATCAGGATATTTTAGCCTGTAAAAAGAGTGTTATTAGATTCAAATAATTTGATTTCTAATCAGATAGGATAATACACTATACCAATATTACGATCACAACGCCTTAAAGGGTTATCTTTTCTGAAAAGTGTAAGTTTTAAATCACGAGCGTTTATGATGATCATCATCTTGATGAAGATGATGATGATGATGATGATGACTAACATCATTTACATGATATCCTATCTCTGCCATAACCTCTGACACCGTAAAATTATAGTCATGTCAATAAGATCAAGAAACAGAACTGACAACTGTATTCATAAAATCAGAGTTTGAATACCCGAAGCCCACAAACTTCTAAATTTAAAGCAATGCCAAAATTCATGTTTTTTTGTGCAATAAACAGGAAATATAGAATACCGGTAATAATATACCGTTCTTGTGTAGTACATTATGATATAACGTCTCTATGCGCTTCCAAAGACTGTGGATTACTCTGGCTTTAGATCTAGCAGCTGTAGTGCTCAGTGCATTCAATGAATATCCTATTAGGTACCCACTTACTACACCTGGGTTGAGTGTGGCAAATGTAGATTAATATCTTGCCAAAGGACATTAGTGCTGCCGCAGGGATTCAAACCCTGTACCTTGTGGTTTAGAGTACAGGGAATTACCTACTAGACCACAACACCTCTACTCATAGAATGGAATTCATTTCACCATTCAAGTGAGTGCTCGATTATTTATTCTTCATAATCACAACTGATATCTAATGAACAACTGTAGATTCTGCCTCTGCATGAAGCCAGATTGGTGACTTAACCACTTACAATTCATGAACAATATCATCTACAAAAAAATACTATTTTATCACAAATAGCTAAATTTAGAACAGGTGGCATAAGATTTTCCCTTTTTTTTAATCACAGTGACTATTCATATCTTAGATGCCAAAAAAACTTTGCCCAGACCTCGAGACATAGTGAGGTGCTGCAGCAAGGCTAGGTTAAAAACGTCCATTTTATCATACATTTTCTCTGTGTGCATCAAATTCTGGAGATATTAATACATTTTTACTAGCATAACAGCTTGTGATAACATTTCATCACACACACATACTCAGGATGTTTTCTTGTGATTGGCACTGGATTAGAGAACATAAAGAGCACTCATCAAGTCCTGATGTCAGTACTTGCGAGATGAATTGATTTTTCTACTGTATACTTGCATCATACTGCGCATGTATGTAAATAACCTTTGACCTTGTGATCCACCAACAATACTTAGTGCTTTTGCTCTACTGGTGAAGTCATATGATTTGTGTCAACGCTTTTGAAATTAATAAATAAAATCTCCAAGCTTTGCCCTTTCTCCTTAATAAAAAGTATATTCTTGACATGTGGTGCACTAAAATATAACATACAGTCTCCTTTCAAGGATTTTTTTTAATTTGTTATTTTTTTTAATTTTCAATGATATCTGTCTTTCATGGAAATCTGGATGGGTAGAATAACTGATTTTTTTTTTACTGATTTTTACAGTAGGCATCATACAAGTATGATGTGAACTCATTGATGGTTGATTTACATTCAGAAAATACCTGCATTGATAATAAACAAGTATGAGTAACTAGCTAGCTATGGATGAATTACAGGTACAGTAATACAAAAACAATAATACTTTAATATACTATTATAATACATGGTTGGGAGTGCATTGGTGCGATCTGGCAACACAAAGGTTTTTATTGTGGTGTACTATACGCACAAGGCGCATGCCGAGTGTGTTGGACACAATAAAAACCTGCGTGTTGCCGGATCGCCCTAACGCACAAACTCACGACCATGTATTAATAGTTTTATAAAACGGGTCAGCAATATGATTATGAAGTCTATAAAAATGGTTACGAACCCCATAGAAACGCCAAGAGTCGCAGTCGTTGAGGCTGCCATTGCTTTCCTGGATGACATAACATAAGCGCAGCCAAGAAAAGTCATGAGCGCGCATGTAAGCCCTGCGCTAAAATGACAATTAAACTACACGATTCCATTGCGTTTTAAGATTGCACGCACCACAGGTACGCGTACGCACAGCTCAGCCGTGCTTTAGAGCCTTCTTACCGTGTGTTAGGGCTTTTTTTTGCACGGTCACGTGGTGGTACTTGACCAACCAGGATGGATACATTCTTGAACCCGTTTTATAACATCTAATAACACTGCATGTAGTTATCTTAAAATCTCCATTTATCGACTTACATACATTATTACTCAATGTATTGGATACATGTATGAGAGTTACGCACCCTGAATAGCTAAATCCCTACACTGCCTAAAATCAAATGTAAATATCCTTTGCTTTTGTGAATTCAATGAACATGAAACATGTACATGTGACTTTTTGATCTTGTATATTGACTCCTAAAGGTAGCAATAAATTATAATCTATATGTACAAAGTAGGTGTGACCTACTGAGGTAAAATTAGAAGACGAGTTGTCAACAATGAAAAAAGGGGGGGGGGCGGGGAAAGGAAGAAATCTACATGATTTTCATCAATTTTCAGTTACACTCAATCGGTCCAAACTTTTAAGCCTTACACTAAAACATATCAAGGCATGGGCTATGAAGAGGTTAAAGTTCAATAGCATGGGAAATCTTTCATCGCAACAATGGCTAGAAAGAGAAATAGATCTTATTGACCGCTTTATAATCCCAAGAGGCGCTAGACCCTCTTCCTCTTAGCAAACTTTGACTGCGATTCTCCACAAGTCCACCAAACATCACCAGTTCCCCTCTAGCCGCTGTAAGTGAAGCCATGATAGTCGATTCAGGAGGTGGACCATGTTGACTAGGGACCACACCTGATATTGGTCTTTCATGGAAATCTGGATGCGTAGAATCGGGTACAGGAAGCCAACTCACTTGTCCCTGGGTTGTGGCTTGACTGATGTCCAGGACATATAGCTGCAAGGTGGACTTCTTTGGCTGCGGTCCAGACGTGGGCCAGGGGTATGGACTAGCCTGTGCTTCAGGTCTACATTTACACTTCAACAGTGTCAAACAAGCCATGTCCGAGCTGCTCTCAGTTAACGTTGCATCAAATAACGTCACGCTCTTTGTGAGTCCTTTCAATCCATTAATGACCTTGACTTTAGGTCTGGCACCACCATGGTACTTCGGTTTCACACTGTCTGCTGAAGCAACATTAGAGTTACTTTTTGTACCACAATTAGTACATCCATTCATACTGTCCTTGATGCCAGACACAGCAGCCCGTCCAGAACCACCCGATCCATCACCACGACGAAATAGACTCTGAAGATTGTTCTGACCGCGGTGTGAAATTTGACCCTGCTCTCTGCCGCTCATATGGGTCTGCTTTGTATGTGGTCTGGTGGGGGATGGTGTGTTTGTCACATGATTTCGCTTGCGATTTAATCCATAAGGTTTGTGATGCCTGGGAGTAGAGTAGATTAGTACTGTGTCTCCAACCTGCCAAAACAGAAAGGTGAAAATTATCAAAATGATATGATTCTGGATCATGTATAATATGTATTTTCTATATTCCAACTGTCATGATCATAATTAAAATTATCAATATTAACTGTCCAAAGGTTATCATTATACAGATACGTACTTAATACTTTCGGACTAAGACAAAGGAATACAAGCCAGTTTCTATTCTTGAGAATGAGAATGAGCTCAAGGATTTTAAGTTTCATACAATGCAACACTGCATACATGTACATGAAGATGGACAATGGAAAACTGTAAACTCAACTGCTTGAAAACTATAATTTAAATTAAATAACCTACATGTATGTAGCACCATATGTGTTAGGCCAAGTAAAATTGATTCCTAGGGTCTCTTCCGGATTTTTTTTAAATGAGGAGGAGGGGGTACCATATTATTTGATATTTTTCCATATTTTTGCTGCCGCACATACAAATACTAATAGGCACAGCTACCCATTATTTTCATATTCTTCTGGGGTCCCTTAAAACCCCCAAAAGGCCTCTAGAGGTCTCCAGCAAAATGTTGGTGGTTTAAACTTTTTTTTTAATACAAAAATACAAAAATATCAAATAACAAAAACAGGAGGCGGGCGCAAAAAAGGATGCGGGCAGGGACGAGAAACTAGGAATAATTTTGGCTTTACTGGTGAATGTAATTGTCATCATTACCATCACAACTGTCATCACTACCAACACCTATACTTTTCTTCTCATAATCATGTCATTTTCTTCTGAAATATCATCACCACTCCCATTACTTTAATTTCCATTACCACCACCACCACCATATAACCATCATCACCACCACTATGACAACCATTACCACCACCACCATCATCATCACCACCACTATCATCACCATTACCACCGCACCACCACCACCATCATCATCATTCATCATCATGAACACAACTACCACCACCATCATCACCATCATCACGAACACCACGACCACCATCATCACCAACACGACAACCATCACCACCACCATCATCATCATCATCACCACCATCATCATTACCACCACCATCATCACCACTACCACCATCACCATTACCACCCCACCACCATCATCATCATCAACAACACAACCACCACCATCACCATCATTATCATCATGATCATCATGATCATCATCACCATCATCACCACCAGGGTGGCATGCTCCTCCTCCTTATCATCATCTTCTTCATTATCCTCCATCCTATGTCTCATCTCACCTTACAAGCTGGATGTTGCCAGATTTGTGGTGCTGCAAACTCTTCATTACAAACTCTCATCTCTTGCCATTTCCACTTTGGACCACTCATATCCAGGAGCCAAGCATCAGATAGGATCTCTAGAGGAGCCTGAACGAAGATAAGAAACAAAGAATGTACAGTGGTAATCACTGGGTTCTCCTTTTATGCCACTTCATATGGAATAGTTTTCTTTAGAATTTAATTAGGTTGAAATATTTTCTCCATATTAGGAATTTAGGAAAATATGCTTCACAAGCTGTGTTGAGATTAATTTCGAGTTAGCAATTAAAGACGTTTGTATATAAGACTTGCAGTTAAAGGTCTCTACAGTTTTTAATGGCTGGTTTCGAGATACAAGATACAACTAGAAATGTGCATTCCTCGTGCCGCGCAATGCGAAATGTATCCCCCGGCGCTGGCAGCGATTTGAAGGAGGGACAAAGACCCTCCCCCATCCCTCCCTCAAACAAAAGGATGGTGTAGAAATTGCCGCCAGTGGCCCGGAATATTGTCAACACCAGGAGCAGCATTACCAAAACGATTTGTGTAGATTAGAGTATAATGCATTTTTATAGAAAATTCAGAAGAAATATGACCTCAGAGCGCACATAAGACATCCACTAAAATATGACCTTTGATCCTATGAAAGACGGAACACTAGAGGCAGCATCACCAAAAACTGTAGAGGTGTAATCTATAATGGACCTACATACAAAATTTGAATGAAATCCGTCAAGAAATGCAGAAGTAAGAGTGCACAAAAGGGACAAATGAGCTTTGACCCTATAAAGGACAGAACAATGAGGGCAGCATCACCAAACAGTAAAGATGTGTAGATTATACCAAGATACATCTCCATACAAAATTTGAAAGAAATCCATCAAGAAATGTGGCCTGCAGAGTGAACTCACGCCATCCCTTGAAGTATGACATTTGACCCTATAAAAGACGGGACACTGGTGGCAGCATCACCAAAAACTACAGGTTTTTAGATTACACCAAGGGACACCTTCATGCAAAATTTGAACGCAATCCGTCAAGAAATGCAGAAGTAAGAGTGCAAGAAATGGAAAAATGACCTTTGACCCTATAAAGGACGGAACAATGAGGGCAGCATCACCAAACAGTAAAGATGTGTAGATTATACCAAGATACATCTCCATACAAAATTTGAAAGAAATCCATCAAGAAATGTGGCCTGCAGAGTGAACTCACGCCATCCCTTGAAGTATGACCTTTGACCCTATAAAAGACGGGACACTGGTGGCAGCATCACCAAAAACTACAGGTTTTTAGATTACACCAAGGGACACCTTCATGCAAAATTTGAACGAAATCCGTCAAGAAATGCAGAAGTAATAGTGCAAGAAATGGAAAAATGACCTTTGACCCTATAAAGGACGGAACAATGAGGGCAGCATCACGAAAAATTAAACATGTGTAGATTATACCAAGATACATCTCCATACAAAATTTGAACAAAATCCATTGAGAAATGTGGCCTGCAGAGTGCACTCACGACATGTCCTGAAGTATGACCTTTGACCCTATAAAAGACGGGACACTGGGGGCAGCATCACCAAACACTATAGGTTTTTAAATTACACCAAGAGACACCTTCATGTAAAATTTGAACAAAATCCGTTGAGAAATGTGACCGCCAGAGCGCACACAAGAGTACACACAAGACATCTATCAAAATATGACCTTTGACCCTATAAAAGACGGAACACTGGGGGCAGCATCACCAAAATCTATAGGGTTCCAGATTTTACCAAGAGACACCTTCATACAAAATTTGAACAAAATCCGTTGAGAAATGTGACCGATAGAGCGCACACAAACTTTCCCCAAAAATATGGCCTTTTACCCTATAAAAGACGGAACACTGGGGGCAGCATCACCAGAAACTATAGGGGTCCAGATTTTACCAAGATACACGTCCATAGGAAGTCTGAAAGAAATTCGTCGAGAAATGTGACCGCTAGAGCGCACACAAGAATGTGACGCGGCGGCGGCGGCGGCGGCGGCGAAACGCTGCTGAATCCAAAGTATCCTCCGGCATACTGCCGGGGGATACAATAAATCAAAATACACATTAATAGGATATCACAAGAAAAAAAATCTACTTTCACTATTAGTTTCTTGCATCGATCAACTCAATTTATTGAAATGAATTCCTTTTACCAGCATAGCACATTGCAATTAACCCCACCATGAAGTGGGCGGATATATTCCCGCCCCATCATTGCACTTGCCACCCACAAAATTTTTCACCTAGAAAGAAAGTGTTCTATAATCATTCATTTTGTTTATTTAGGGTGGATATTAAATTACATTTGATGAATTCATTAGAATGATATGTAAGAGAATACATTTAATTTAGAAATTAATTGCGTAGGATGAAGAGAAAGTAAGATAAAATGGAGTGAAACATGTGTCAGATTTCAGGTCTTATCATGCTGTTTATTTAGAGTGGCCAGCAAAGGGGAATGGTACAGCATAGGTGGCATGGTAGGGTTAATTTAATGATCGGATACACAGTGGTCAATCATTCATTTTCTTCAAATAAGGCTTTTCTTCATTGCAGCTGTGTACAGGAGTTTAAAACAGAGTCACCTAGTCTCATCTTAGTTTTAATCCAAGATCCATGTTGTATGTCATAGTTGTATGTCATATATTTGTATTTCACATGTACCCTAGTGATTCTCTTTCTTTCCTGATCATTTTTTCCAGAGAACTTTTTTTTGTTATGGTACTGAAGGTTCCGCCAGGTCTACAGCACCCATACATAAACATAAACAAAAAAACAAAACAAAACAAAAACAACATCAACATAACTGAAAAAGAGAAGATAAAGACTAGTGACGTTTATTAAAAAGACACCTTTAGAACTTTCAAACTCCGAAAATCTGCAGCCTGCATATGTGGAATAATCTCATACTTCCAAATAAGACAGAATTTGGAAAAGTAAGATACACAAAGAAACCCCACAAAATTTTGATGACGTAACTATGAGGGAGTCTGTATTTTTTAGTATGTGTGGAAACCCTTGAGAAAGAACACTATTGAAGATTTGTTTCTGAATCACAGTGTAAGACAACAACAACAATAATGACTAGAATATCACTGAAGGTGATTAATACCCCCGCCCCAATGTGTGAGCCAAATTTCCTGAGCATTGCTCCAAAAATGAGGAAGTGGTTTGATCTGCAATATTTCCCGTTTTACTGCCATATGTCGTTACCATGGCAACGCAGTTTGCCACACATTGAAACAATATGTCTTGCACATCTTTACCACAAGAACAATTGTGTGCCTAAATTTCATGATCATTGATTGAAAAAGTGAGGAAGTTGTTTGATCCGCAATATTTTCCACTCATTTATTGGCATAATATGTTGTTACCATGGCAACGCATTTCCGACACATTCCAAAAATATGTCTGGCACATCTTCATCCCAAGACAAATGTGTCTACCAAATTTCATGAGCATTGCTCGAAAAATGAGGAAGTAGTTCGATCCACAAGATTTCCCACTGATTTATTGCCATATGCCATTGCCATGCTGTTACCATTCAACTCAGTTTCCGACACATTCAAAAAATATGTCTTGCACATCTCCATCCCAAGACTAATGTGTGTGCCAAATTTCATGAGCATTGCTCGAAAAATGAAGTAGTTCGATCTGCAAAATTTCAACCTGATTTATTGCCATATGCCGTTACCATGGCAACACAGTACCGACACATTAAAAAAAATATGTCTTGCACATCTCCATCTCAAGACCAATGTGTGTGGTGAAGTTCACGAGCATTGCTCGAAAAATGATGAAGTAGTTCAATGCGCAATATTTGCAATGGACCGACTGCCCGACCGAGCGTACGCTGATTCCTATATACCCCCTTCAAACTTTGTTTGGCGGGGGTATAATAAAGCAATCTGCATTATATGTGTAATATAAATGTGATATACCCTAGACAAAGAGACCCACAGGAATAATGTTCCATTACACTGTTTGTATTAACCTTCCATGTGACACGTTTTACTAACAGCACGTTTCCTGGCATACCATGTTTGCCAGTCAACACCAAAAACTGACAACAAATTGGGCTTTGTGTTTTGCTCTTACAATTTACGTAAGAAGCTACACCATGGATACGTTTAATAAGCATGTGACGTAAAATAAGAGTAATTAGGAATAGGATAAGGAAAACGAAGGAAGAGAAAGTACATGTAAGAAGGAGGAGATGAGAAAAGGAGAAAGGAAGAAATCAGAGAAAGAAGCAACAGAAAAAATATTTAGGCAGACTCAACTGTAACATTTCTATACAATTAATTATAAACAAGAACACATGTCATGATTTGGTTATATGCATCAACATTATGGTATACAGTAAAGAATATGATGTAAAGAAAAGGGAAAAGGGAATGCTTTATATTTATATATGTATTTTATGTTGTATTGTTTTGCATTTTCTTGTATTTAAATGATCATTGTAATGCTGGTGGAAAGGCAATTTTCAAGTTCATGGACAGAATAAATTATGATCAGTTATCATCAATTATCATCAATTATTATCAATTATAAGCATATCGTAACAATCCTTTCCTGGTTCTACTTGCAAACAAAACAATTTTTTCTATAAAGAAAAATGTTTGTCTCTCCTTTTAGACAGGGAATCTCAACTGCTTGTAGAAATAAACCTAAACTATATAGTTACATAAAAAAATTGTGGTGCCTAATATATAGGCAGTGCATTATCATAGTTTGTAAATTCAACTACACCTAATGATCTACAAAGAATGTGTACTTAATATACGAGCCTACGAAAGCAACAGGCTTTCTATGAGAATGAGAATGGCATTCAGCACATTTGTCGCAAATACAAATTTACAGTACAGATGCCTTTAACCCCTCCTTTGAAGAATTGGCATAAATTGACTTCCTAGAGTAAAATCATGATCTATAATGCTTTATCTCATTGTTACAATATCTCCCAAGGAAACAAACTTCTCAAGGAGGCTACCTCCTCCTGTTTCTGGAAGACAAACATAGCAGCCCGAATTCACAAAGGAGGTTTAAACTTAAATCATGGTGTAAACCTCGGTAAGCGCACTGAAATAAGCGTAATAAGCGCACATTGCCATGCACGCGCTCAAAGAAAATATATGATTGGATCGGATTCCGTGCGCACGTACGCTTAAAATCCCCAGGAGGGGGTTCAAACCATGGCTTAAACCAAACCTCCTTTGTGAATTCGGGCCAGCAATTCTTAGCCCTATGAACTTTGTTCAACACACAATTTCTTGGGCAGGATTTGCTGCCCATGGCCCGGATGGGGTTAATGTATCACTTCCTATAGAGTTTGGAGCTTAGCTACATGTCTACGTACTATGATAGCAAAGTGCATTGACTGTTTTATACCCAGTAAAGTCTCAAAAGATAATTTCTAAGCTATTTGTCTGTACAGTTTGTTGGTTGACCCGTTTTGCCTACTCAGACAGGGAAACAAGAGACAGATTTCATTCACAATGCACCGATGTGAAAGTAACTAATAATACAATGACATCTTTAAGTAACCTTTGTTGTACTAAGTACATTAAAGAGGTTATATCATTCAATTACTCTGCCTCACAGAGGAGGTACTAGGCAAGCACAATCTGCCCTGGTTGGGTTGATTTTTAAAAATTTATTTATCTCACTCTCTCATCTAGTATTTTTTTTTAATTCACATTCTCAAGAAAGCAGAATTCGTTTCCTTCAAAAAAGATTTCTGGCTGCATAATTTCCTGTCCAACAAGGACATACTCTGATTGAAAAATATAGAAAAAAACAAAAAAAGATGAGAGAAAGAGAGAGAGAGAAGTGACGGGTTGAGAGGAAGATGAAGAGAGGAAATAGAATGATATCATGTTACACAGAGATCTTCAAGATGCACAGCCAGAGAACGAAAGTAGGGTTTCATGTTGCATAGGATTCTCTTCAATATCTCAAGAGTACTCAACACATTGAATAGTTGATCAAATCCAACTTCACATCTTAGTTTTCTTTTTGATAATCTCCATTTGCAGAGAGAAGATGGCAGATAAAACTAAAGTCTTAAAATCACCAACATGAAGAGGGAAGGAGGGAGAAAGATGGCAAAACCAGTAAGATGGATCATTTAGAAATAAAAGGTTAAAGAGAAGGTTGATTTCTAGTAAAGGTCAAAAAACATTTGTGAGATATTTTAGAAGAATATCAAAGAAGAATGTCCCTTGAAAAGGACTGCCCTTCATAAATGCATTCATATTCGAAATATGAAGAGAAACAGCTGACATGTCTGGACCAAACTTTCATGCTTACTGTGTGTGTACTGCAGTCCCCTTTAAGCATGTATCTGTGTGTGGTGCACAGACTTTCAGCAAGATGAGTCATTTTCCAAATGATTTTCATGATTCCAAAACCTCACAGTCTGTATTACATACCGGTAATCAACCTTTCTGAATTGCTTCCAGACAAGTTTCTTTCACAATGTAATTGCTTGACAAGAATTCAGCTTTATCTTTTAATAATATAGCCTCAGGATGGTAATCATCATAGCCAACATATATATCTTTATTACTGCATATCATTTTCATTTAAGCTGTTGCTAAAAGAGATCAAGCACACTCTAGACTAGTGTTGACCAGGTAAAAATGCATGTAACATGAAAACGAAACTTGAAAACGATTGGATTCCTATAAATTCCTATAAGTATTTCCAAATATGGTCACTAAGAAGTAAGCTGCTAAGAGAAATTAGGGTGTCTTGGAGACCTCAAGGAACTGAAATTATGAAAAAAGAAACAGACATCTCAGTTTAACCCCTACCATGTAGTGGGCGGCAAATCCCACCCAAAAATGTGAGTGTTGAGCATCTTGTTTAGGCTCAGAATGGCTTGACAATTCTTCCTCATACAAAAACGTGTGCCTCCAATATACTGTTTATTCCTACGCAATAAATCTTTGCCCAGTTTGCTCAAGAAAAAACTCACTGAACGTTAATATTCAACTCATGAAAGTTCATTTTTGACAATTGCTCAAAAATCTGGTGGCATGGAAGGGGTTAAATAGCAAGCCTTTTAAAGAGGTTGCAGATTAGATAGAATAAATAAGATTCGTTCACATCATCATTAGATATCAAGAGCCTTACATGTATGCCATCAGTATTTCACAGAAACTGAAAGAGCACAGTAGATGTGAGCAACCCAAGCACTCAAATTACTAGCTTCTGTCATAATCTTTTCATAATCCAGATGTGTCTAAATATTGATGCACTAATCTTTTTGTCCACATTTCACTTCTCATGTAAATAATTCCAGTAACATGTAAGAAGATCATCATATTAGATGGTTTAAGCCTCCAATACTCAAGTGAGCTATTTAATCTCTCTAATCCTTTGGCTTGGAACTTATACCCCCTTGTATTATGTACACTGAAATAATGCAGACTGTTTTGGGGCAGTACTTTTCCAAAATTCGTTTTTTGACGATGCAGTGAGTCTATTATGTGCACTAGAGAGTTTGTGAAGGGGTATAAACATCCACTGATCTCTCTAATGTCTATCTACAAGCTTGTTCTTGCTTCTTTGGTAATCTAAATAAATCCAAATTAAACCAATTAAAAATGATATAGCTATGAGCTTACTTTTCCAGACTCAATATCATTACATGCCTTCCCTTGAATACATTATCACTATCCTCTGCCCCCACCTCCAGTTGAAAGATAAAGCTGAGTTAATTCTCATCATGTGATTACACTGTGAAAGAAACTGTCTCAACGCAATAGAGTACCGAAGTGTGACGTCATCAAATTTTGATTTTTGTATTTCAGTATTTTTAGGACCATATTTAGGTAGAGCATGATGGAAAACGTTCACGCATCAAATTCGACATGAATTAGTTCATGGTGGCCCAAGGTATGGCTATATGAATATCTAATTAGCCCCATTGAAGTCAGTGTAAATTGGCCTGGTTGTTAACAGTTTAGAACCAGGCCAACTTAACACGGACTTCAATGGGGCTAAGGAGGTATTCATGCGGCCATATCTCGGGGCCCAACGAGCCAATTGCCATAAAATTTGGGCTCTGGATGTTTTTCACCATGTTCCTTTGAGATATGGTATAAAAAGTGTCAAAATGAAAAAATAGCTTTTTGTGACGTCATCACTTCGGTACTCTATTGGGAAAGGTTTATAACATCTACACAAGCACTGATGTACACTGTGAGGTTTTGGAATCATCAAAATGATAAGAAACTAACCAGATCTTACTTAAAATTAAAAGCACATGCACTGGACACAGAAATGGTCATATGGGACTGCATTCACTGCACACATGTGGCATCACTCTTTGCCCCAAACACTTCAGCTATTTCTCGTCATATTTTGAATATGAGGGCATTTGAAGTGCAATCCTTTTCAGGAGACGTTTCTTTTATGATGTTCATCTAAACTGACATATAAAAGGAATGAGAAAGCTCACAAATTATTATTTCATCTTTCCTAGCACGGAAACCTGTCTTTAACTGCTAATACCTCTCTCTGTAACCCTCTCCTCTCACTCAGACCCTAATTTACTTGGTATACTTCACGTGAGAAGCAATTACTGTGAGGAGTATTGGCAATCTTAAAGGCTACCTGCAGTATGAATCTGTAGCTTAAAAAGAGCATTCAGAAGATATTCTACATGTACATTATTCTGACCAAGTACATGTAGCTATGTATTAAAGGGGCATCTCCTTACATCACTTTCATCAAGCATGGGATTGCTAGAACCAGAAAAATTTTCACAAATTTTAAGATGTTGAAGAACATGAATGAATATGAAGGATATCAAAATGCGTGTGTTTGGTCTGATAAAGTTCTCTGATTTATATTTTCATTGACTCATTTCCCTTGACTCATTTCCCTGCTATAATACATGTGATGTTCTTCCAAACTGACATAAAAATGAATGAGAAAGCTTACACAAATTATTTTTCACCTTTCCCAGCACCCAATCTTCTCTTTAAAGCAGGACTGCAATCAATGCCTGATAGTACCTCTCTACTATAGCTAGACTTCATGTAACACTTTCTAATAAATATACTGGAAAGTGTTGACATATAGGTATCTACATTGAGGGAGAATCTGCTTATGATTGCATTCATATAGTATACACATATCTTGTGAAGCAAATCTTATTCGGAGAAGAAATATTTCCTATTCCTTAGCTCTAGATATCTCTTCAAAGTATACTATTCAGCATTCTGAAATGTTGACAAATACAATGTAAGTCTCAAGTGTTTATGGAAAGAGAGAGTACATTCAGAATTTTTTCCCCCTGTTTGCTCTATATAAGATTCGCTACCTATTAGTGGCTTGGAGCCTTCAGGTCACATTGTTGTTCAATATAATTTAATCAATCTACGTTCGTTCGCATGTCTGAGCTGGGCTAGGTGTATCTATGATATATTGATCAAGTCTGGAGCCTATAAACTGACTCACTCAATAGACCTTGATGGTTAGAATGATTCACAGTGGCAGGTCCATTGCAATCAAATACTATCAGAATACCACAGACCTGGGAATGCCACTCAATTTATCAATTGCTTTCTTCAGAAGCTACGTTCATACGGGGACTTGTGGTTTCAAACCTTCAAGTTAACGAAACCACGACTCCCTAACCGCAATGAGGATTCACATGCTACATACAAGCCGAGCGATTCTCGTGGTTAACCCGGAAGTAGACACTAACCGATTGTGTGTACAGTACACATACAGATCTTGTGTTAATAATTTGCGCGAAGGGTATGTAGTTTAACATGAACAGCGAGGTCATCGCAAACTACAAGCTTGCGAAACTTAAAGTTTATTCTGTCCACACTGTCCCAGACTGCGCTAGAGGACCACCCACTGCTTGTGGTTTTGACCTTAACCACAAGCCCGCTTGTGGTTCTAGAACTACAAGTAAATTTAAAGTTTCGAAACTACGAGTCCGTTCATACGGTCCAAAAATACGAAATAACTACAAGTTAACTTAAAGTTTTGAAACTACAAGCGAAACTTACATTTTAGCTCCCATTATGTGAACGTAACTAATATCTATCTTGCTTGGCCCTGAAGAAATCCTGCTGAGGCAGACATGTACTACATGTACAATGCCTATAACAACATGCTAATCTGAATGCTAGCTCAAACTCAAAGCATGGACCCCCCCCCCCCCCCCCCCTACCTTGGTAAAAACCCCTTTCCCCTCTCTCCCCAAGGGAAGACAGGACCATATTAAAGTCTGAATGTTATTGATACTAAAAAATAACAAATGAGAACAATGCGATATATATACAACTGAACCATTATACTGAATATACGCTGGAGAATTTCAATTACTAATATGAAGTGGGACATTCCAAAAATCTGTCTAAAATGATAAACACATTTATATCATGTGTAATACTACATTCAAGCTTGTGCATATTGATGACAGTCTACTAACTCTAAATCCAGCATCTGGCCTACGTACATGTAGCACTAGCGTTACAAAGAAATTATTTATCTTTACTGCGGACAGTTCCTTTTGATTCCCTTCTTCTCTGAAACACTTTATCAGAAGCTGGAAGGCCCATTTAGATGTCATTATCTCTACAAGCAGAAAATCAGCCTCAAAGTAATTCCTCTTTGACATTTAATGTTGGTTTTTCCATACGGCGGCGTAATACAGCCACAGAGAATCTCATACACTATTCATGACGTCAGGATAATATGTTATAAAGGCATCAATAATACTGTGAGCTGACAACTTTCACATGAACATTGTTCAGCTGGCTGAAAAATCAGTATTTTTCTTAAAGCCTAGGAAATGTTTTCTCTATCAATACAATCGAACAATCCAGAAACTGGACTTCTGAAAGTACTTTAATGGATGAAGCATGCAGTAATCTCCAACTTTACTATCAAACATCTGTGATAACTCCTTGATCAGAACAACTTGTCAGCTCTGAGGATAAGATTTGTTATTATCTGATGACCATACTGCACTCACAGATCTCATTCTTCTAGGGAAGACGAATATTATCCCTGATTTTTTACTTTGGCCGAGACAATCTGCTCTCATATTGCACAAGTTCTCTTTACACTTGATCTCCGTCTTTCATTCTTCTGGTCTCTCTCATCTAATGACCAACTATGACAGTGCTATGGGTTTGTGATCACCTGTGCACATGGAAGCACAGTTCTCCACAAAGTGGAGGAAATCAATATAAGAAGCCTTTTGGACTGACAGGGAGAGGTCCTTCTCTGATGGTAATGATTTAACCAAACATCTTTTCTAAATTCCAGGATATCTTGTGCATCTCCTTCATATCAATATGAAGCTACTACAAACATGGACACTACATTAATGAAAATAGAGAAAGAGAAATCAGAGTTCTTCAACTGATAGAGCCTATCATAAATTGTCAGCCCCAGGGTCCCGTTTCATAAAACTTATTATAAATAACAACTGCCACATATCTATAACAAATTTGCTCACAGCCAATCAAATGCATTCATTTCAGTAGCTTTTAACACTTATTGTAACTTGTTATAGATTAAAGTTTTATGAAACAGGGCCCCGATTCACCCACAGTATACACAATATTTGGTTTGAAGGCATACACATTTTGGGATATGGCGAGTTGAAATTACATGTAGGTCTCATAACAACTTTGTATAATCTACAGACTGCTTGGGGGATTTGGTTGATATTTTCAGCATAGTAAGAGAGAAGGAAAATGAAAAATACACTGAATTAGTGTTCAGGTCAGAATATGCCCTTTCATATTTGAACATTTGATCTCCCAGGATGGGTTTACTTATTGTTTTAACATAAGCTAGAAATTGAGCTCTAATATTGATTAACTGACATATGAAGGAAGTGTACCAGAGGTACGATATCAACATAAATCCCAAACATTACCATGGTTATTGGTACAGTGTATTGGGTGACAAAGTTTATCTGCATGAGTAGCAAGCTAAACGGTAAGGTATCGTGTGAATGAATATTAGCATGACCCTCTATTCTCACGGGACAGGTGCTTGTTGTTTGGTCACAGAATTAAATTAGATTTTTAATACTCAGAACCCATGGGAATCTGGTCTGGGCGTGCATTGGATTCGTAATGCCTTCAAAAGGTTAAGTAGCTGGTCAAGATGGCGTGGAGGAAGACAGGTGAACGTACAGAGATGGGAAAAGTGAGAAGAGGAGACAAGGCAGTGGGAAAAGGGGTATTGAGAAGGGGGAAAAAGGCATTACAAATTAACTGCAATATGGTTTTCTATGCATTCTGCACTTCACATTTGTGTATCTTATAATATACAGATAAGGGGGTATGAGCAGGACCTGTGTTGGGTGCAGCTATCTTTTTCACCCTGTGGCGGTTTATCGTGGCATAATTATGTGAATGAGCCTATAGGGAGAGTGGTTCAATCAACATTATGAAATATACAATATTTCCCAAAGTGTCTTTTTCACATACTCATCTGTTATTTTTATCTGACATGTCTACCATTTGTGCTGATCACACATCTACAACCCCTCCCCCCCCCCCCCCCACAAAAAAAAGTGTCTAAATTTTCTAAATAGTCTATACAACAGTCTAATGATAAAAATACACAAACTTCAAAGAATTATGTGAAACACCAAAACATCTTTTTAGTCTCATTGTTTTTATCTGATATGGGTTTCAGCAGGTTTATTTACATTTTGGAGAGTCTTTTTATAGATAATGTATGTGTATTTCAAATAAAAAGAATGCTTGAAAAGCAAGAAATTTGTTATTTTGATGTTTAGGAGGAATTAATGTCATTTGGCCTCTATAAATCCCCTACAATTTTAATCTGTATTGGTTCTTTAAATCTATTTCTTAGATTGTACAGTATATGTGCATGTTCTTATTGCTTATGATTTTACTGTAATATGGAAATAAACTGAACTGAACTAAAAAGCTTCAAGACTGCACAGTGCACTGATGGTGTAAATATATAAAGTTGGTGCTAAATGGCAAACAATGCACTGGAATGAGATGGATGTGAAAGTCTCGATTACCTAACACTTGGCACCAATATACAACTCTGAATGACTATTATCCTAAATAACCTATCCCAGAGGGAGAACCCATCACTCAAGTAAATGGTACTCTCAAATCAAATCCACCAACAGTCTATGAATAATAAAACCATTACTGAATTCCCTTATTCCTGTCCCAATTCAAAGCAAACCGAATATAAATCTATGAAAGAACACAGAAACATATAAGGGTAAGACTTGAGGAAAAAGACAACAACAAAACAGAGACACTCTTATGAGCAGGGACTAAAAAGAAAACATCACGGGACTACATCACTGAAACATACAATAATGCCAAATACTTGACAACGAAGACAACGTATAACAATTCAACCTACATCACTTGAAAAAGCAAAAAAGATATTCAACATCACATGATCCCTTTGAAAATTGGTTCTTTCATACTCAAGACAAAGAAATAACAGAAACCCAACTCAAAACCAAAGAAAATCTAAACACATCCGATAGAACAAAGGTCATCCGATTTCTCTACAATTTACTTCAAAGACAAAAATAGACAGATACAAGTCAAAACGATAGACATGCACAAAAAGACAAACTATATAAAGATAGAACACATTTTTAAAGTTTTGTTTTTTTTAGTTTTGTTTACAGGTATGTACTTTACATCTACAAATAGTTAACGATACAAGATAAAACAAGATAAAACGAGATAAAACAAGATAAAACGAGAGACATGCATAAAACAAAATATATTATGATACAACATATGCCCTGTGGTTTGTTTGAGAATACTTACTTGGTTATGACTTACCTCTTGAGACGAGGTACAGCCTCCAATGATCAGGATGTGTTTATCATCGATCACCACCTAAACATGAAAACATCAATAAAGAAATGAATGACTTCAAGATCAATGATCAGGACATGTTTATCATCGATCACCACCTAAACATGATTGAAAACATCGATAAAGAAATGAACGTCTTCAAGATCAATGATCAGGACATGTTTATCATCGATCACCACCTAAACATGAAAACATCAATAAAGAAATGAATGACTTCAAGATCAATGATCAGGACATGTTTATCATCGATCACCACCTAAATATGAAAAGATCAATAAAGAAATGAATGACTTCAAGATCAATGATCAGGACATGTTTATCATCGATCACCACCTAAATATGAAAAGATCAATAAAGAAATGAATGACTTCAAGATCAATGATCAGGACATGTTTATCATCGATCACCACCTAAACATGAAAAGATCAATAAAGAAATGAATGACTTCAAGATCGATTACCACCTAAATATGAAAAGATCAAGAAAGAAATGAATGACCTCGAGATCAATGATCTGGACATGTTTATAATCGATCACCACCTACACCTAAACATGAAAACATCAATAAAGAAATGAATGACTTCAAGATCAATGATCAGGACATGTTTATCATCGATCACCACCTAAACATGAAAACATCAATAAAGAAATGAACGTCTTCAAGATCAATGATCAGGACATGTTTATCATCGATCACCACCTAAACAGGATTGAAAACATCAATAAAGAAATGAACGTCTTCAAGATCAATGATCATGACATTTTTATCATCGATCACCACCTAAACATGAAAACATCAATAAAGAAATGAATGACTTCAAGATCAATGATCAGGACATGTTTATCATCGATTACCACCTAAATATAAAAAAAGATCAAGAAAGAAATGAATGACTTAGAGATCAATGATCAGGACATGTTTATAATCGATCACCACCTACATGTAAATATGAAAAGATCAATAAAGAAAGGAATGACTTCATGATCGATGATCACGACATAACGTGAAGGTTTACGGTTCACCATGTGTGTTGGTAGGAGGAAAGGGAAAAGGAAATTAGAAATGGATAGACGAGAAAGGATGACAAGAGAGAAAAGAAGAAATAATCTTTTGTGACAATGGGTGAAGTCCTGAAAAGGACTGTAGACCAGATGAGATGAGATGAGAAGACTTGGTTGATGATCGATGGATGAGCAGCGATGGATTGAGTAGCGAAGGTTTGAGTAGATGAGGCTTGAGTAGGAGGTTACTCGACGTTTCGGACAGGTTGACTGTCCGTCATCAGGAGTGAAGTGTGCTAGACGAGCGGCGGGGTTTTATGGAGTGTGTGCGGACGTCGGAGGAATCGGCGGCCGGAGGTGCGGGCGGGTTGCTGTCGGTGGTGGCGCTATTATGTCCGAGAGTTGAGTGGACGTGAGTGCGGACGTCGGATGGATTGGTAGCGGGGGGCTGGCGGCGTGAAGTCCTTTGTGTGTTAGCTGGTCGAGGGCGGAGATTGTACCGGGTTTGTGTAGGTGGGACGGCGGGCTGTGGTGTCGGGGGTGCATCGGCCTGAGGATTGGGTGGGATGGCATTGGTAGTCGGCGGATCGGCGTGCTGGATGGTCGGCTGGTCGGCGGGTTGAGTGGGCTGTGAGTCGGTGGGTTTGGTGGGCGGCGATTCAGTGGATGAGTTGTCAGTGGTGCTGGTTGTGTGGATTGGGTTTGGTGTTGGTTGGTGCCCCTATGAAGGATTGGGTGCCAGATGTGGTTGAGATGAAGTCCTGTGTCCTGTGGTACTGTGTCGTGGCGTTGAATCTCGATGGCCTCCCTCACTCGTCTGGTGTGCCAGTGCTTGATGTTGGTGATTAGAGTGCTGTGTGCCCAGTCGATGTGGTGATCTTCTTGTTGTGCGTGTTTGACTATTGCAGATTTGTCGCAGTCGCTAAGTCGGTGGCAGGCCTTGTGTTCCTTAAGTCTTGTGTTGAAATCTCGTCCTGTCTCTCCGATGTAGACTTCGCCGCAGTCGCAGGGAATCTTGTATACACCGGGTTGTTTGTTGGTAGGGGTCTTGTCCTTGTGTGAGTGCAAGATGGAGTGAAGTTTCTTGGAGGATCGGTGTCGGACTTTGAAGTTGGCCTGAGTGAGTAACTCCAATTCCTTTAAGTGGCGCACTAACTTCTACAAACAACTTAAAGGTGCTGCCATGGGTTCACCTCTCTCACCAATCATCGCCAACATCTTCATGGAGCACCTCGAACAGCAAGCACTGAAGACCGCCGACAAACGACCCTCACTCTGGCTTCGCTACGTAGACGACACTTTCGTCATCTGGCCACACAGCACAACAGACTTGCACCGATTCCTCGACCACCTCAACACCCAGACATCAAGTTCACAATGGAGACTCAACTCAACGACTCAATCCCTTTCCTGGACGTTCTCGTCAAGAAGACCAACTCAGGGTTCCTCTCACACCAGATCTACCAAAAACCTACCCACACGGACAGATACCTCAACTACCGCTCCTTCCACTACCCATCCGTCCACCAGTCGGTACCCAACTCCCTCATCAGACGCGCATACCAACTCAGTGACAAGGACCATCTTCAACAAGAACTCACTCACATCACCAATGCACTCACCTCCATCAACCAATACCCTAGGAAGAAGATCTCCACCCACCGACCTCATCACCAACCCACAGACGCCGCCACCAACGACCAATCCACCGGTAACCAACCCACCACAGTTGTTCTCCCGTACCTCGGCAAGACATCCCACCAACTACACCGCATACTTACTCAGGCCAACTTCAAAGTCCGACACCGATCCTCCAAGAAACTTCACTCCATCTTGCACTCACACAAGGACAAGACCCCTACCAACAAACAACCCGGTGTATACAAGATTCCCTGCGACTGCGGCAAAGTCTACATCGGAGAGACAGGACGAGATTTCAACACAAGACTTAAGGAACACAAGGCCTGCCACCGACTTAGCGACTGGGACAAATCTGCAATAGTCAAACACGCACAACAAGAAGATCACCACATCGACTGGGCACACAGCACTCTAATCACCAACATCAAGCACTGGCACACCAGACGAGTGAGGGAGGCCATCGAGATTCAACGCCACGACACAGTACCACAGGACACAGGACTTCATCTCAACCACATCTGGCACCCAATCCTTCATAGGGGCACCAACCAACACCAAACCCAATCCACACAACCAGCACCACTGACAACTCAATCCACTGAATCGCCGCCCACCAAACCCACCGACTCACAGCCCACTCAACCCGCCAACCAGCCGACCATCCAGCACGCCGACCCGCCGACTACCAACGCCATCCCACCCAATCCTCAGGCCGACGCACCCCCGACACCACAGCCCGCCGTCCCACCTACACAAACCCGGTACAATCTCCGCCCTCGACCAGCTAACACACAAAGGACTTCACGCCGCCAGCCCCCCGCTACCAATCCATCCGACGTCCACTCAACTCTCGGACATAATAGCGCCACCACCGACAGCAACCCGCCCGCACCTCCGGCCGCCGATTCCTCCGACGTCCGCACACACTCCATAAAACCCCGCCGCTCGTCTAGCACACTTCACTCCTGATGACGGACAGTCAACCTGTCCGAAACGTCGAGTAACCTCCTACTCAAGCCTCATCTACTCAAACCTTCGCTACTCAATCCATCGCTGCTCATCCATCGATCATCAACCAAGTCTTCTCATCTCATCTCATCTGGTCTACAGTCCTTTTCAGGACTTCACCCATTGTCACAAAAGATTATTTCTTCTTTTCTCTCTTGTCATCCTTTCTCGTCTATCCATTTCTAATTTCCTTTTCCCTTTCCTCCTACCAACACACATGGTGAACCGTAAACCTTCTCCACGTTATAAGCTCCACCATGCAAACCTTCAAAGATCATGACATGTTTATCATCGATCACCACCTAAACATGAAAAGATCAATAAAGAAATGAATGACTTCAAGATCGATGATCAGGACATGTTTATCATCGATCACCACCTAAATATGAAAAGATCAATAAAGAAATGAATTACTTCAAGATCGATGATCAGGACTTGTTTATCATCGATCACCACCTAAACATACATCACATGTATATGCCTATTATTGTGATATAAATAATAGTTCAATTTAAATTGCATAGATATCCATCCTAGGGGATGCTCAAGGCACCTACATGTAAAAAGTACTAGTATTACACTGGCTTTAGCCAAGCTTCTGTAAGGTGCTGAATGCATGGAAGAAATAAATTCTTACAGGGACCCATTTAATATGCCTGGGTGAAGAGCGGTGAATGTAGATTAATGTCTTGCCGAAGGACATTAGTGCTGCGGTAGGACTCGAACCACTGAACCTTGTGATCTACAGTGGAGTGATGTACACCACTAGACAGCCCATAACACCTCTATTTCACTGAATTAACATGGACATTTTAATTCCACATTTGATTTATAAATTTCTCTTTGCAGCAATATAACACCTTACATAACTTGGACAAAGATGGAATATATGTGCACAGATTATACAAATGGTCGGAACATTAAGAAAATAAGGATGAATTCTTATTTTGGTAGAACTACTTCTAACAGTGTAGTTACATGTACTTTATTACACCTACATGTAATAATTCAGTATCATCATCAATCAATCTCAACTGGTTCTGAACATACTGAATAAATTCATGAGATAAAATGAAATAAATCTGTAGACATAGTCACTGTCCTAGATTAGTAATGCTCTACTCCCTATAAGCATCAATGTAAACATACAGCCAACCACTTGTAAATCAAATTATAATGTTTGCTCTTTCCCCGCCCCAAGGCTACAAGGGCTGCCTGTGTGTATGGTGTCATGTGTATTGAGCTAGCGGCATCTTAGAAATGTCAAACATGATTAGCATGCTGCTAAACAGATTGTCTCAGACTGTCTTGCAATCTCATCTACTGCATGAGATGATGCCAAAAACAAGAAAGGTCATTAATCTAATGTCACCCTCCTTACCACATGTCATGCGTATGTCAAATCCACTTCATATAAAATTCACCTTTAAAGAGAAGGTTGAGTTCTCAGAGAGGTAAAAGATTTGTAACCTTTCTCATTCTCTTTATGTTAGTTTGGAAGATTATCATAGAAGAAATGTCCCCTGAAAAGGATTGCTCTTCAAATGCCCTCATATTCAAAATATGATAAGAAATAGCGGAAATGCACTTTCCTGCCATACAGTGTACATGTGTTTGTAGTCCCATACATATTTGTGTGTGCTGTGCATGTAACTCTCTGCAGAATTTAGTCAATTTATTCTTTATTTTGGTGATTCTAAAACCTCATAGTACAGTACATATATACCCCAATTCTGAACTTCTGAAGTACTATATAATCAATCTTTCTCAATTGCGTCCAGACAGTTTCTTTCACAATGTAAGTACATGACCAGAACTCAACGCTATTCAAAGTCTTAAAGGGATACGCCACCTGATATAAACTGATTCACACTTTATTAGTTCTAAAATCATCTCTATCATCTCAATTTTAAGTCACCTAGAATCACTTCAGAGTGTGGCCCCTCTTTGCTTTGATAATTGCAATTCATGGCACTCAAGGAACACCATGGTCTACATGTATTTCCACCAAAATCAAAAGTCAGACGTGAGAAGTGTCTCTTATCGTTTTTTTGTCAAATCGGGGTTACTGACCTGCTCATGTCCATATCTCTCTCTGGGTTTCTCATGACTTCTCGTCTCAATCTCTTTCCATGACATTTCCTGGACATCTAAAACCCAGACACTGTTGGACCTGTACATGGAAATAACAAACAGAGCACACAATATTTACATCATCTTTATTTAAAAGGCAATTAAAAGCATATCAAAAATAACTTGTAATCATTTTTCCACCATCATCTTTTACAATTACCTTTTCCTACAATCTAGAAGAATTCAGATTACATGTAATCACTTGGAACGGGCAAACATGTCATCAGGAAAAACACGAAAACTTGTTGCAGGAGTTAAATAACACATATGAAAATCAGATTTTTAAAAGTATTGTATGATTTTTAAAGGATAAGACTGATATTGTGCGAGACTAATCTAAAACGATTGTGAAATGACAACATGAAAATCCATAGAATGAGCCTGGCATCTGAAGAATAAACAGAGAGGCCAATCATAAGCTAGATGGACAAACAGGCAGGTTATCAAATACAATCATGATAGTTTCAGATCTACTGATGATGTAACACAGTGACTCCCCCACACCAAATACACTCATTTGCAGATATAGTGAGACAACTGTTATAAGCTACTGAAATCCTTGCATCTGATTAGCTGAGAGCAACTTTGTCATTAAAAAATCACTGACAAAACACTTGATGAAACACTCCCCAGGAAGGTGTTTCAGTCCCCTGATGTCATCTCAAGAGATGGTGACATGTCACTCTCATCATTCAATCTCCTACTGGTTACTATATATATGAACCATAGAGCAGTCTGAACCCTTTACATGTATATCTCAACACTTGCAGTTTAGAGCAAAATGATGTTTTGGTGACTTCATTTACATGCAAAAAAAAGCCTTGATTAAACAGAGGGGGGGGGGGGGGGGGGGGATTTCACATACACAGTAATATTTGAAAATGGAAGCATATTTTTATCAATTGTATTTATTCTCTTTTTCACAGCTATTTCACCTCTTACTACATTTGACCCAATTGATATGAAATACTTTGTTTAAAACCTTGCATAAACCAGGGATGAAATCAGAACAGATTAGAAGCACCGTTTCTGAATTCCAGCTTCTATACATTGGAAGCCCCCCCCCCCCCCCCCCATAACATGCTATTTAGCTACGAACCATTATCATCACTACTAGGATTATGGGATAGGTCAATAACCAGTTGCCATGGCAACAAAGGTAATTTCTGCAACTCATTATCTCTCAACAACCTCACTAGAATCACAGCATTAAAGGAAATGAAGTAGGCCTACTTGTGGTAAAGACGCATTGAAGTTAAAAAAAAAAAGAAATAAAGATTTTCCTAATGTTTTGGAAACACCGTACCTACATGTATTTTAATTTAAGAAACAAAGTTTGAAATTCATCAGAAACAATTACTGTTTTTTTCTATTTCCTAGATGGAATTCTGTTAATTGCCTCCAAACAATAGCTTAATTGAGACTACAAAGTCATTGGGAGATTCAACAAGTTCAAGATTTTGATAGACAGCCTATATCCAAAATAAAATGGGTTAATTACTCCTGATTTACCCACAGCCAATGGTTATATTGTGATACTGCTGAACATTCAATCAATTATGAATATTTTATAAATTTTGATTTTCTACATATCCGTGTTGATAAACAAGAAAATAACATTTCCTTTGTCTATTTAGCCATTGTAAAAGTCCCCCTCATAAGTCACAATGACTAGGAATTACGGAAATGTGTGTAGTTTATACAATGCCTTATACAAAGGACTTGGTATTTGAGAATGTATGTCTTCCCAAAAGGAATTGATGCATCAACATGTTGTTTTGAACTTGAAACCTTCTGGTCTACCCCTAAGCCATCAGGCGTCCTTATGCTGCTTACATTGATTGTTACAAATGATATAGCCTCTTCAATCAGAGTGGATGAGTTCAATAAAACATGTTGAAAACAATTCCTGGAAAACTTAATTCCTTGTTTATCATCGATACCCGATCTCTCTCTCTCTGAAACTCACATAATGACATACATGTATACAGTGAAGCAGTGTTCACTTTAATACAGGGCTTAATATGAATGCACATGCATGATCATAATATAGCCAGACGTCAAATCTGCGAGTCTCCCTAGCCCTTAAATCCTGATTTCCTAAAATTAAGAGATTTCGTTTTTTAAGTCATAGCTCTCTCGCTTAATATGTGGGATTTATCTATAAGACAAGCTTTTTTTGTACGCAAACATTTGTATTAATATGGCAAACACCATTTATTTACTGTATGATAAAAGAGCAATGTAGATAAGATGCCTTGCTCAAGTGCAATGCCGGGGATCAAACTTACAATCTTTTCATGTCAAGTGTCTTAAAGGAGAATTGACCCCAGAATATAAATGTACTTACGTTCAAAGGTGTAATATTCTTTATAATCATTGGTCTGTATCACTTCAGAAATAAAATATCAGAAAAGGGTTTAAATCAAGACATTCTAGCACACGGTATCATCTGCTAACACTTTACATGGGGGATGCCATTTTCTTGATGATATGGAGTCTTACATGAACCATTGGAAACCGTTCCGGTCAGGAAGATATTTTTAATCCTAGAGCTAAATTGCTTCTCTTCATTACAAAATATCGCCATGTATGATGGAAAATTTATAACAGGTGTATCATATATTATAAAATGTGAAATTTATAGATTTCTTTTTAAATTCTCTGGTTTTGCTAAATAGAAATTAATTTCTTGGCCTTGCCTTGCAGAGCAGAACATAATTTATACAACGCACATTCTGACTACTGAAGTCCATTATCTCTAGGCAGGTGAATGCATAGTTTGTCACTATTGACGCTCGGGAAAGTTATCATCCATAAATATGAATTAATTTGCTCCGTCGCGTACGTCATAGTATCAAGAAAATAGATTTCTATTTAGTAAAATAGTAATTTTCAAAGAAATATAAAACACATTTTGTTTTTCGAATATATATATCTGTTTAATATTTTAAATCTCAAATGGGATTTTGTACCAGGAAGAAACACAATTTTGCATTTGGATTAAAAATATCTTCATGTACACATCAAGAAAATGGCAGCCCCCAGGTATAGCAGATGATAAATTCTGCTGAGAAAATCTTGATTTATACCCATCTCGTATATTTTAATGCAAAGCTACAATGTACGTTGGACAACAAGAAGGAATAGATTACATGAATATAAGCACATTTATATTTTGAGGTTAATTCCCCTTTAAAAAAGGGAAATCAAACCTTAATAGCAAGTTGTTATGACAGAAAGAGGACAAATCAAAGAAGCAGATTGGTGACAGTTTGAACAAAATTGGACAAGGAATACATGTAAGAAAGATGATATTTGGAAAGTTGTAATCACTATAAATATATATGGAAATTTCAAATTGGCCAAATCGGGCAATGCCACTTGGCGGACAACTCCCCCATTTGCTCCAATACACAAAAAGTAAATTACTAAGTTGGATCTTTTTTTATGAGGACCTACATGTACATACATGTATAACAATATAGTATATTTTGAGTACTGGAACAGATGCTTTGGGGGGGGGGGGGGGGGGGGGAGGGCTTGGGTGACTGCAAATTAATCATTTTGGGGGGGGGGGGGGGGAGACAAACAGTAGAGTTGACAGCCAGTATGTCACAATCGACTCACCAAATTGCCAAATGGATTGAGTGATCTCATTTTTCAAACATCCATAACTTTCTTATTCCTTGTCCGATTCCTTTCAAATGTTTGCCATCCTATTTTTCTTATTTTTCTGCTTTTACACAAATCATCTTATTATTACCAAGGTTTGATAGATTGCCCTTAAAACCACTAGACAAAGACACCTCTACATAAGACAAGCTTGCTTTTATCTTCATTATGAAACTATTCTTAATAGTCGGTACTTCAATGGGTGATTAAGGCCTGATCTAAAGGAAACATACTTGAAAGCACACACTAGGAGCACGATTTCAGCTTCACAAGCACTTTTTAACTTATCTCAAATTCTCTTCAGGTCTAGTGAGCATTTCACAGTTTTATACGACTAATACCAGTATGGTATGTAATACAGTTAGATTCAAATAAGGACAAAGTTTGTCCTCAATTAGATGAAGTAGATAATTTTTACAGCTTTTTATTCCCTTCAAATTCAGGGGCAATAATGCAAATTTGAACAAGATGAATGCGACTGCGTCTCCTATATGCCTCCGCCTAAATTCAGTTGATGGCTCAAACTGTTCTAGAAATATTTGATAACGAGGCTAAAAACTAGTAATTTCATGTAAATTGACCTCTGTGACCTCTGACCTTTGACCTACCTACCCCAAAATCTAATCAGTTCCTCTTTCTATGGGGATACATACTGGTACCAAGTTTGAAGTTCTTACCTCAAATAGTTCTTGAGATATCGCGGTAACGGTGCTAAAAACCAAGAATTTCATGTAATTTCATGTAAATTGACCTCTGTGACCTCTGACCTTTGACCTACTTACCCTAAAATCTAATCAGTTCATCTTCGTATGGGGATACATACTAGTACCAAGTTTGAGGTTCCTACCTCAAATGATTCTTCAGATATCGCGGTAACGAGAAGTGGGACGGACGGACGGACGGACAACCCGAAAACATAATGCCTCCGGCACCCACCTTCGGTGGGCGGAGGCATAAAAAGCATAATCTGCACCCCCCCCCCCCCCCACCACTCAACAAAAAACAAACTACTATCAAATGCATGTTAGAATACACATAGCTTTAGGATGAGCCTAGAAACATGGCAGCGTTGGAATATTGATGATATTGATTGGCCGCCTGGTCCATAGATAATAAAAATTCAGGATCAAGTATAATTCCTTCTTATATACAGGCAACTGACAATCACCTGAATGCGGTCAAGGCCATCTATAGCCTTCCATGCCAGGCTCTTACACCAAGTTAGGCTTGTTAAGCATACAGGTCATTGTTACATATATGTACCCATATGTTAAAACTAAAAATTAACATCCCCTCCTCCTTCACAAAAAAAAATCAAATGTGCTTTCTTAAAAAAAAAAACGACAAAAGAAAAATAACAGCAACTACACACTCATGTTAAAATAAAAGTAGAAAGAAGATCTTGAAATTCATATTTTGTTAATAAACACTTTTAAATTACCCTCAGGGTGTGGGGATGATGTTCATTTCATTCCTTGTTGTTTTTGTTGTTGATCTTCAGTATCTCAAATTATTCAGATGAAGAATGTTATGATTCTCTATTAAATAATTCCGTAAAAGTTGATGCAGGCTGGATAGAATTCCTTTCAGGACAGGTAATACTAGTAAAGTAAAATACCATAATGCATTCATTTGTTTTTACCACATTAAAATCAACAGCAAAAAAGAAAAAGATAAACGAGAAAGCAGAGAGGGAGTGAGACTGTGAGAGGGGGAAACAATTATTAATCCAAGTAATTATTATGTGCTGAATAAATTGAACATTATTATTATTATCATTATTTAGTAATATAAAGCCAAATGAATTAATGCCTAGTTTCTCATCGCCTCTCTTCTTTTTTTTTAGGCCACTTCCATTTTCTTTTTTGCTGTTCTTTGATCATTGTTTACATTTTACATTAGGTTAAGAAAATTATAGACAAAAGAGTACACACACACAAAAATTGTTTTTAAAATATTTCTACTGAAATTGACCCCATTTATGGTTTGTGTGTTGGGAGAATGTAGGATATCAAATAACATCGGACCCTATTGTCCTCATTTTCAGAAAATCTTAATGAGAAACTAATTAATGTTTCAATTTCACTTGACCTAATATTTACACTAGATATTTTTTTTAATGTAATCAAATCTAGTAAAAAAAGAAGTAAACTCTGGGCTGAGCTTGGAACCAAACTGCAACAAGGCCCTGTTTCATAAAACTTGTTATCAATAACAACGGCCTCATTCCTATGAAAAAATTTGCTCTCACCGAATCAGATTCAAGGATTGTAAGTTGTTATTGATAAAACATTTCATGAAACGGGGCCCAGATATATGTACATGTATTGCGAGAGCATTATTACTGAGTGAATACAGTCCTGTTTGTTTCTCAGATCTTGTGTCTTCATCAATAAATATCTCTCAAAAGGGCAGAGGTTTCATATCAACCTGAAGCAATAAACTTGTTTGGGATCCTACGTTACATTGCAACATCTTCCATTTTAATGAAATGCTCATGCTCTGTTGCAAGTACAATCTATATTTGTTCCCCTGCAGAAAGAGGAGGAAACATAGAATCGTGCTGAAGATGAAAAACAAATCTTCTCTTCATGGAAATCTGTGACAAACACACTCAAGGGCCCTATTCTCTATTCCTCTTCTTTCCCCATGGCCATGCATATCATCTTGACAGGAATGCTCTTCTGAGCCCACAAGTTAAAGGTAGCCAGTATTAAACTTGCTCCGTATTATAAAATGGTGTTTTTCTGGGTAAATAATTCTCAACTTCATTTATAACTTTTTTGACCCATTATATATATCAAGGTTCTGAGTTTTATATAAACCAATCAATCCTTTAGATTTCAAGGTATCGAAAATAGAGATTGCAAACCTACCATGTAGTATACGTTTCTTTCTTTCTTCCTAAAAGAGAAAAGATACCTGTACATGTACAATCTTTTTCAGCCATTTCATTTAAATTATCAGTTTCAAACAAGTAATTCATCTATTAAACCCCATTGCCTATTATGCAAACAGAAGCTAGAAAGTTGCGAAAGGAAACACAGAAAGTACGGTATACTGAAATTATTATATTGCAAAGATACATGATTCATCCGCACTGTCCATGATATGGTCCAATTAATATCACCCCCAACAGAAATAAAATCTCATCATTACATTAACATCACAAAGTATCTCCACTTGAAGTTATTAAGTTTTCTTGGAAAGAAGTGACAAGTATCAGCAGCATAGACTGAATAGATTAGAGGAAATTACCCATCATGCACTTAGGTACCATGTGTACTGTAGTCTCTAAGGAGGTCAAAATACCCTGAACATGCATGACGAGATAATTGATGGGGGGGGGGGGGGGGGGGGGGGGGGGGGTCTGCAACATGCACATGCGCACACCCACACACATGCACATAACAAACATGGATTCCACCGGCAGCGCTCATGCATAACACCACACACGCACAAAATGCACAAACTCCAAACCTACCCACACTTGTGTCAAAACCCAATCCGTTACTCATGCACACATACTGTATATGTTGTAGCTCAACACACCACATAGATTATGTTTTACAGAATGCATGGTTCCTGTAGATATATTAAAGTCACCTGTCACAGTTCTCTAAGATGTCCCAGAAATTACATTTATTATAGACTTTGTATCCATCATCAAAGATTATGCAGCATCTTTAAAAAACTTAGCATCTAGGAGAAAGTAAAATAAACAGCAGCAGCATCTTTATCTACATGTATATATAAGAAAAGGCATATTGAATCCTAGTATACTATTATTGGCTGACTAAAAATCATTAAGATATATTTCAGAGAGACATTTCTCCTGAGTGTTCTTTTTACGTGAATAAATTAATACATGTGGGAGAGATTTGGGAGAGATTTGAGATGATTTTGGCACCTTTGACAAATTCCACATCTTGAGTAGATTTCAATCCAGATTTCATTGTGTGGTTGCATCGCTTTTAAAAGTTCTGAAAATCATGTTATCTCCTGATGGAGGTTACATTAGATTGAATGTGGCAGGTGTAACATCATTATACATGATTATATCCGTCATGAAAAGAATCTGTGCAATTGATTGGTCCAATGAGCATCATGTCATGTGACAAAATACAATTCCCACTAGCCTCATGCAAATGAGCAAATTTCCACGTATAGGGCAACATCTGACGTCACAATTCGTGAATAGTACTACTATTCATGGATACTATTTATGGCGTATGCCATCATACTGCAGATGGATAATGCTTCGATAATTATCTGCTCTCCTACGGAAGTGGAGGTGCGGAGGTGTCATTTTTTTTTTCTTTCTTTCTTTTTGCTTTTTAACAAAACATAAGTGCTCATTCAAAATGATGCCTAAAACTAATGAGAATTGTATGATCATACAAAAAGTTTAGTTTTCCTTGTTTGAACTTGGGTTTCTGAGTTGGTTAAAAAAAAAACATCCATTCAGGATGAGCACGGTATGTAAAGTGAACAGGTCTACCCATTACAAGCGGGTTATCTTACATGATAATGTGGTAAAGATAGAATGAAATCTGGCACTTGAAAGCAATCATACCCCACACAATCGATACATCTTTATCTTTGAAGACTGATCCTTCCTCAAACTGCATATTCTGCGAGAAATCGGATGTCTATGCAACAATTAAAGCAGTCATGAGCGTGGGAGCTCTTCACAGTATCCTGCTTCATAGATTAAATCTGACACGCACAACCCAGTCATATAAAGCATGCTAACCTTGACAAGCTACATGTTGGCAATGAGAACATGCTCCTAGCATTAACCTACTTTCAGTTCTCTTACATCACATTGACAAGCTACATGTTGGCAATGAGAACATGCTCCTAGCATTAACCTACTTTCAGTTCTCTTATGTCACATACACTATCATCTACAAAAAAGAAAGAAAGGGAAAGATGAAACAGGAAGTCAATATTAAACATATTTCATAGTAACGAGGACAAACTTGCAACAGAGTGCTCTAAACTTGCTTCTGTAGAAAATTATTAGCAGTATTTATGACATTTAAAAAACACAATGTTAAATACAACTATAGGCTGCAAAACCAATTACCAGATTACATGTTGATAGTTGCATAGATTTAGAAAAACATTTCAAGTCACATGCACTTTATAATTATTGGGAACAAGCTATAACTGTAGTGCAGTATCCTATTCTTACCACCCCTTAAAGTGTATGAACACAAAACATAACCCTTGTCTTATGAAATATATTAAATCTACATGTACATTAATATTAAATGTAGAATATAAATGCAAAATAAACAAATATTTCGTATCTGTAGAAAAATATTACACAACCACCCCCCCCCTTCCCTTTTTGTCAGATTCAAGGATCTCAGTCATCATGATTTGTAGATCAAGTGTGCAAACTCTAATTCATCAGAAACAAAGAAAGAACAGCATGGATTAATTTATGCCATTTGGTTTTATCTTACATGTACATGTAAATATTCCTCTTTCTGTGTTTTTTCAGAATCAAGGATTAAAAAAAAAAAATTATAGAATAATATCAAGATCCTAGATCAGATTCACTATGGGAGCGAAACCTGCATGTTCAACCCATGCATTTAATATGGTTTGATTCATATATTTTCCATAGCCCTAGTTATCAAGATATTATACATGTATACACACATAATTATATTTATATATTTTTTGTGTCCTCTCCCATTACTATTTCATATTTTGTTTTTCATATTTCATGTTATATACATGTATTTTTATTAAATGTGATTACTTTTACACCTTATCTTACCGATTTTTTTTCCATTTTGAAGTGCTTTGCAATATGCTTTATCTTAATTTCTATATTTTCTAATATTTTCTATGTACATGTCTTCAAGGGGCTGTACATGATGTAGAGGAATAAGAATCAGACGTTGGAGGGGGGGTCAGTGGCAAATCATACTGCTGCAGACTGGAATGTATTTATCTTATATCTCAACATCTAATGTATTTATAGCCTGAAGATATGAGAATAGGAGCCCAGTCTCCTTGATACATGATTCCATGTTTACAAGGAAGTGACATTTAAGCCCTTACAGAAATTTAGGCATGCTGCCAGCTAGTCGCTAGCTAGCGACTAGCTGGCGGCTAGCTTAATAAGCAATCGCAAGCTTGCGAACACTACGTGCTCGCTTAATGCTCGCTAATAACTCGCTTAAAAATTTCTGTTGCATGCTTGCGAGGTTAATGCCGCATGCTTGCAAGCTTGCGAGGACCAATGCTGCATGCTTGCAAGCTTGCGAGGACCAATGCTGCATGCTTGCTAGCTTGCGAGGACCAATGCTGCATGCTTGCAAGTTATCTCAAAATCTGCTGCAAGCTTGCAGGCTTGCAGGCTTGCAAGATTTGTCATGGAACTACCGCATGCCTACAAGCTTGCAAGCTTGCAAGCTATCAAAAATGTCTCCTGCATGCTTGCAAGCTATTTCGAAGTCCGCAGCAAGCTTGCAGGCTTGCAAGATTTGACATGGAACCTCTTGCACGCTTGCAAGCTTGCAGAGTTTACTGTATGCCTGCAAGCTTGCAAGAAATTTGATAAGTAATTGCCATTATAAGATTGCATACTAATAAAGCATGCAAGCTTGCAGTTAAAAAAAAATCCTGTTCGCAGCTGAAAAATGGTAGTTCTATGTACAATAAAAAGAAAACAAGTTGTTTCAACATGTACATGATCAAGAGACAAGATTTGTCACCATTTCTCGAGACTCTGACAAAAGAGACACAAAATTTTTTCCAGGAACCAGGTTTACTTCCTGTCTTACAGAATGTACAACATGGATTTGAGCTCTCTCAACAAGAACTATTGCTGCAAATGTCAGCTGGCATTAACCCTTACAGATCTACTACATTTGAGGACAAATACAAGACAAAAATGACAGCACATTATCGTTCCACATTTTCAGTCATCATTTATTAACCAAAATGTCTGAATAATATGTTAAACGAAAAGGTAAAGTACAAATGTCAATAAAAATAATAATTTATGCAAAATTAAATGCTCATTAATATTCACATTTCTACCTTAAAAAAAAATAGAGTTTGAATCAGTAATTCATGCCTTTGTCTGTGGAATACTCCTGAAACTTTTTTATTATGAATTTGGACATCAGAGACAATATATATATGAAGAGTATTAGATTCCAATGCCTCATTAGTATGCAAAAAAAATATTGAAATTCCAGATAAATAGGAAACTTCAGCAATATATTTATTTGAGGTTCCTTTTCATACTTGCATGTGCAATGTACTTGCAGACACAACAACAGGGAATGAAAATAATCCAAATCCCTGTTCCTAATCATCAAAGGAATATTCAATATGCAAATCAACTGCTAAAAGCTTCATGAATATTAATTAACGATAACAAAGAAATACAAAAGAAATTCTTGTTTTGAAAGAGTTTATCAAAATGAAAAATAACACGAGTAAAAATAAATTCAAAACAAAAACAGTGAAAGGCAATCATACTGAATGTTTTCATGAATTGAGGAAAGTTACATCAGGGAGAAATATTGAATAGTGACACTTGTCGATAATATATAAAATATATAAATCATGTATGATCAACAGTAAAATCAGGTCAAAACTAAAAAAAAAAAATCAAACACTCTTATCAAAGGGATAAACAACGCATAGCAACCGACCAGAAGTGCATGCATTTAAATTTTCGTCCACTTCCGGTATAGATTTTTGGTCGATTACAGCTTTATAACATCAGTAAAAAATGGGAAATTTCAAAATTATTAATTTGCATCAGATATTTCACGGAATTGTTATGATGGGAATTTAAAAACTGAAATTTTAGGTGAGAAAACTGATAAAATACATACCCTTTTGAACTACTCGGCCGAGCTGCGTCACTAACACAGTCGGATGCCCGAGTTCGCTTGCAGTCGATGCTGATGGTTGATCTTCGGGACTGGGGCAGACCAATGCTTCGATACAAGGACACCCTCAAAGACTGCATCAAACACTGTGGCATTGATGACTGGGAAACCTTGACACAAAATCGTTCGAAATGGAGAGCAACTCTCCACAAAACCACAGCAGCATTGGAAAAGGAGAGAAGGCAGAAGAGGCAGAAGAGGCTACAAAGAAGAAACCCAGAATTGGCAGCTCCAACTGGCCTAAACTGCCAGACGTGTGGGCGTCCCTGCAAGGGAAAGGCAGGCCTAAAGGCGCACTCACGTCTCAAACATGGACGAAGACTCTATTGGGCTTGGGCGCATCGCCTCCACCGACCAGCAGACCATGGTTTTGAAATAAACCTCTTTCGATAAATGATCATGCTAATCTCTCTCTATTTGATTGGGCCGTTTTGCAACATACACATTTTCACAATCGTCAATCTCCATGAAGACACATAAATCAATTATATCCTTTATCTCAACCGCTACTAATTCAAAGCCATCTTTTCTGCAAGGTACGAGGTGACTTACTTTAGCATATGTCATGTCGTCATTTGATAGGTGAAAATCTACAACCTGGAACTTCTTAATAAGGGCAATATATATTGAACATGAACAGATATCATCACATAAACAAGGAGCTGAAGGGGTTAATTCTATGTATTTCTGAACATGACCAAATGATAAGGTTCCGTCATGATAAAACATAACAGTGTATGAATTTCGCTGGTAGGCCAAAGTATATTCTTTTGAACATATTACTGTGCTATTCGACATTATTCTTAAGAAAAACTGAACCTCACAGCAGACTGCATGGCCAACCAGTCTCTGTATTACAGCTTGTTCCATTCTTTTTAGGGTGTATTTCTTAGTGACACCAAGAATATAATAATTATGAAACATATGCTTACCTTTCTTGTATTTGTGTAAGGTGAATCTCATTCTAGAGAAAAACTTTTCAACTTCAGAACCCAGTTTCAAATCTTGCACAAGCAATGGATACTTCAAGAAAATTGCCACATTGTTAGCAATTTGCATATCAACATTTTGTGTACCATGAAACAAAGACAATAATTCCCCATTAATTGATTCAAAGGTAAAACATGAATAAACCCAAAGGGGACCCAGATTTCTGACAACATCACATAGATGAAGCAGTTGGTGAATATTCGACGTCATCTCACTTTTGGAATATAAGGTTTCATGCATCATACAAAAATGTTTTAAAACTTGATCACAGTGATCAATAGTTTCATGGGAAATGGAATCTACATTAAGTAAATACACAGCCTCCACCAAAAGCAAATAATGCTGAAAATACATGTCAAGGAGTAAACCAGATAAGACTGGTAGGGAGTAGTAGAAGAGCCATGCCCGACACTCTGATGCCTTCCAGTATTTTCTGTGATCCCTGATACTTCTTGGTACTCGACCAATGAAATTTGGAGGTTTCAGATTCTTCAAACGGGCATCTACATCAGAAAGTAAGTGGGATATACTATAAGGTTGACTGGAATGGCTGCTATCAAACCAAAGATTTAAAAGTCGCCTAACTATCCCGAGAAGAACCTGGTGCATCCAGTCAATAGCTGTACCATTTATCAAATCGGGCATATGGTACAAAAACCAGGATGGACCTTTTATTCCAAGTATTGGTTTTCCCATCTGAAAAGCCTGCTCTGCACACATTTTCGTTTGGTCATGTGTTCTTTTGTTGTCGTCTAATGTGGTCAAATCACAAGGGAACACTCTTGCATGCCCTCTTCCAACACTTATTACTTCCCCTGGTTGGGTGCATTTGGGGCATCCATATAATCCATTAAATTGGGTCATATTGAGGACTGAGCATTTTGCAGGCATATCACATGTCCCACACAATAAAATGCCCTTAACTTTTTGTTCCATTCCCAGATAATTACCAATATTAACTCCAGATGATAAGTCTTGCAATGATGTATGAAAAGGTTTCAAAAAAGTATTCATGCATGGCTTACCTTCACCGTACCACAAACCTGCTATCACCATTTTCTCTTTCAGAAATCTTTTAGTGGGGGGCAATTCATTGATTAAAAAATAAAGCGGCCAAATTTGAAATTTTGATGACTTAAAAATGGGAACGCCATCAGTATTCCACATAAAAGAAATATTATTGGGGTTTTGTAGAAGTCCACCAGGTTGTGAAAACTTCTTGTACATGTTACCATCATATATATCTCTAATTGTACCATCATTTTTTCTGTGAAACCTGTGTTGCAGATCATTACAAAAGCCTTTTTGTTGAAACAAAGCTTGTATCTGTGCCAAAATTGGGATTTCAATGAAATATGTCTTGTCTTTGTTACTTGCAAATTTTTTGTGACAACCTGGACAGCTTTTTTGTTGTTTATTTAAAAGGAAGCCACAAACTGAACAAAATTGGTGAAATACAAGGGGCATCTTTAAGTTAGTGAAATATTTTTTAAACAAATGAAGGGTAGTCTTGCACAGGTTTGGGTTTTTGCAATGCAGGGACACAAGAGTTAAAATGTCAACTAGACATGATCCTGTTAGACTATGCCTCAACCCTAAAGTTAAAATAAGAAGCATGCTCTCTGCAAGGGTCAGTGGGGCTCCTTCGTACAATGGTTTGCTATCAATTGGTGAATCGTCTGCTGATGCAGTAAAGTCTTCAACGCTCTCCTCAGCATCGAACCAGTCATCTCCAGGAACATCAAAATATACGTCATCCCCATCATACCATTCCTTATTTTCCTCTTCATTGTGATCTGTGGACATAGCAGTGACATCATTGGCCATCCATTCACCTGGTGGATCAGCATCACTAACATCTGAAAGGAGAAAACAAGAGAAATAAATGTAATTGAATGTTTCAATGAAGATACATGTATGTCAGATGATTTGTCTTAAATCCTCATCATGCCTTTATTCCTTTTAATATAGATTTGTCTCGACATTTTTGCTTTCTGTTTTGTCAATTGCTTTTGAAACTTACATGCACTTGCTCCATTCAATTTTTGCTAGTAAGCTTGTCGAGTCTTGAGTACATTATACTTATTATCAAAATCATTGTTAGTGAAATAACATTGATTTTAACACAGGACCATGTAAAAAGAGGATACATTATTTTTTATAATTCAATACTTCATTACCAGAGCTGCCAACATTGGATTTGTGCCGGCGGGAGGACTGATTTTTTTGGGAGTCTCCCAGACTTGACACTTGTTCAATGGCTTGTTCAGGTGATCTGGCCTAACGCATAGCTTTAGTCCTGGAATAAAATAACCATACTTTTAGTGAACGTAACTTACCATCTTTAGAACTAGAAGATGGAGTGAAGCTTTCAGGAACATCCCACCAGTCACAGCTGACTACCTCTGAAGATTCTGTGTAATTAAATAAAGTTAATGTTTTATAGTAGGCTTCCACTTCCACGTCCAGCACTATAAAGGAAAATGAAGCCTTATACATGTAAGCCTAAATTTCCTAAAGATTAGTGGTGCTGTACATGTAGGCCTACAGATCTGAAATCTATAATGGTCGGGCACACTGCCGGCTTCTTTGAAATTTCAACTAGACGGATTCTTGACTGCACGCAGTCACAATCAATGCCTTTGCCCGCGCTAGATTTTAAGTACCGGTATATCGCATTCATGTTTGAATTTTCATAAACTTTGGAGAATTAAACTAAATATCGGAAATGACAACGAAGGTTAAGCATAATTGCCCCAGAGCCCCCGCCCCCCCTCCCCCAACTGAATTTTGTGAAATAACTCATGTTCATGAGGTAATCTGAACTTACCAGATGTCATGCCTATGTCTCCATCCATGCCTTCCAAGCTTTGATTTTGGCTGCTTTCAAACAAGTTCTTTTGTTCTGGAACTTGCTCCAGCTCGAGCTCCTTTTCAGACGTCACGGTGGGGTTTCCTTTCCGTGAGGAATAAGGTCCTCTCCTTCCCCTTTTAAGTGAAATTGTCTGCTTAGGCTTCGCTTTGGGTGTACCAGTACTACTTTTATTGTCACTATCCATGTTTCTTGTGCTGTGTTGCTTTGTCCCGCTAACGTTAAAGCCTAGATCTGTATCAAAAGTTGTATAATTTTACTCTCAAGAGCAAAAAAAGAGCCAGACTAAGATGTCTTACTTTTCTTTTTGCCACTATGGTACTGAAGTGCAACTTGGAAAGCTATAAATCTATTATTATGATGAATCTTGGTCTCAAAGTACAAGTTCAAAATATACAAGCGATCCCTGGCAATAAATAATTAGATCTACAAGTATGGCTACAGTGCCCAAGTCTGCACACAACTAACTGCGCGATTTTGATAAAGGCAGTGTATACATCCACGCGCGTGTGTCTTTACCATCCACGTATGGCTGGATACAGCCACACGCTGGTATTAAATATTGTATATTACCACCGCCATCACAATCAAAATAACCTCATTTTTTCATTTAATTCTTACATTCTAAGCCACTTGAATCGTTTCAATTTCATTCACAGTCTTCTTTCCTGGATTTTCTAGTCTTGTTTAAAGGTTCGTCTGTTTAACAGCAAATTTTCAAACTTTTTCTACTTATGTCATGTTCATTCTGGCTTGCTTTCGCGACGGCTCTGTCTGTGTATACGGTGCAGACATAAATGGCCACAAGTCATGCACGCACACATATCAGGCAGGCATGTACGTACATAATACAGGCACATTATTTACGCAGACTGACAGAGCCGTCGCGAAAGCAAGCCAGAATGGATATGACATAACGAGAAAAAGTGTGAAAATTCGCTGTTAAACAGACGAACCTTTGTAATAAGACTAGAAAATCCAGGAGAGAAGACGGTGAGAATGAAATTGCAACGATTCAAGGAAATTAAAGTGGCGTAGATTGTAAGAATTATAAAATGAAAAATTAGGTTATTTTGATTGTGATGACGGTGATCACTCATAGCTACATTCCTATACCTCGTGTGTAGAATGTAGGCAGTCATACACCTCAACTTTTTAAAACACCACTGCACAAAAGTCACAAACATTCACTCAAAATCGGCATTTAATTTACAAAAACCGACCACAAAATATCCAAGAAAAACAATAAATTCAACTCACCGATGTTGGAAAAGATATTTCCAAAAATCAAATCCGTAATTTACTGTTGATTCTCGCGAAACGAGCTATCGGAGTCAATGTGTACATTTCCTGGTCGCCGCGGGCGCTGACATCTCCCCAAAAGAGTTTTGTCCTTAAAAATTCGGTCCCTGTGGCATACACGGAAAAGTCCCGATTTTCTGTGGTGCGCGATCGTAAAGATCGATGTGCGCTCGATCCCGAGTTTCTTCGTGGACAAAAATTGTATTGGCCGATTTTAGTCTAAGACATCGGCAGTATGTAAACAACACGCGATCGCGAAACAAATCGGCGGGGATTTCTCCGGTTTTGGACAAGATTTTGACTTGGGATTTTGCTGAAAATATCAAAAGTTCTTCCTAACGGCCATTTGAGGTAAGTTAGGAGTGAGATTTTTAAGGCCTGAATTTGAAAGCAAGTATTTAAAATATTTATCTTATTTCCCCCCCTCTCCCATACCTTTACTACACGAGACAGAAAATAGCAACTATTTTTGCATGTTGTATTCGTAGTGGTCAATATGACCACTATTCGTGGTGTGAGTGCACGTTTTTCGTAAAATCTGACGGCAAATTGACAGGCTAATGTTTCTTAGGTGTACGGAATTGCAACCCCCATCTGCCCATCCTACAATGACTACAAAATGTTACTGATCGAGAGAGGTAGTGTCATTACTACATACTAGTAGGCCTAGTGTGTTCAGTTTTGCAACAAAATCATGAAAATGGACACGAATATGACCCTACGGGACTACGTACAGTTTCGAATTCAAATTGTCTTTCTGAGCTGAGCTGAGAATGAACAAACAAGTTTCGACTTTCATAGATCTAATTATTGACGGTGATCGCTTGTATATTTTACAACTTACAAATTGAATCAGGGTCCAAATCTTGATGAAGTTACAAATGTAGCTGTTGGCGAATGCTGGTCCTAAAAGGCTAAATAAAATAATTAATACGCTAAAATAATAATCCGAAAATCGAAATTCGAAAATGCGAAGCTATTATTATCGATCGCTGAAATTGTGCGCGCACACTGTACTTTACATGCACTGCATGTAGCGTTCGTTCAATCGATCGCGTGTATGTCCGTACGTACAGGCGCTAGGTAAACCTTTGCACATGCACACGAGCTGCTGTGTTTCCTTTATCCAAGACCGTAGCGTCGATGATTCTATTTTTTTATATTTTTTTTTTCACTTAGCGAAGCTTAGAACTATTTTTTTCTGATTTACAAATATGAATCTTTCACAGAAAACACGAAATAAAAAAATAACGAATCAATCCTAATCTTGCCTCGGACAGTAAGACGGTAAATAATAATACTATATATCGTGTATATTGCATACAGTACATGAAAAGAACATGCTACGAACATCGGCGATAGTCTTTAATACATCCGCGGTTCCCTCCCCCACGGCCACGGCCACGAAATAAAAATCCTTATCACATATAATATTATCAGAATATAAACTTTTAAAAAGACGTTAAAAATAAGATTCAACAAAGATTTAGATTTAATCTCTTGTTCTTAATCTATAATAAGATTTTTAAAAATCTTTACGAAATTCTGAGTTTAGACATGTTGCATGACGTTGCCACCAGTTAAAATATAAAGTCGTAGACAGTCGTCCAAGATTAGATTTCTCGACATAACTGTTTATTTATCCCACCCTAAATGAAGTGCAAACATCTAAGTTATTGATGAATCTTATTTTGCGAGTTTCGTTCGTTTTTATTCAGATATATATATAAATTATAAATGTCTTTGCATGGTTGTGATTTTTATTTCGTGCGAGAAAAAAAACAAAAGCGCGCATTTATACGAGACTACGGAGATTCCCCAGTGGCATGGCCACGAGCTCGAGAACGCTAACGGGCACACAAAGAACAAAGAAAGACTGGATGGACTATTCCATTCGCTCATGGGTTAATTCTTGGGTGGCAATCTCTCACGATACATCGTTCGCTCAATTGTTTTCTTTAAAAATAGATTTTAATAACACAGTACTCCTTAAATAATTATATATATTGCTTAAAAATTCAAAGTATTTAGTTTTAGACCAATATTTCGATGATTTGATATCGCTAAAATATTTCCCGGTCCTGTGCTTATATGGAAGTTACTTCCTGTCTCGGTCGAAATTTGAAAGGGAACGGTACGAAAGTGCGTTAGCCGTAACAGTAGCAAGGAAACTTTTTCATCTGCATGACAATAGATTGTGAAACTTCTGTTCATTTTCCTTCGGAAACGATTTTAACTGTTAATTCTTTAGTTGGTGATTATATTTTGCCGTTATCTAATACATATCATACGTTAAAATGAAGACGTGGTGCATCGTTTATTGGGTTGAGGAGGGAAAGGTTTCGGTGGAAAACCTTGCCAGCGTGGAGGAAGGAGCAAGAAGCGTGGGCTCGGAAGGAAAAATAAAATTCAACGGTGGAAAAGCTTATCACGGAAAGGTCCTAAAGATAGGTGGTAAGTACTAACAAGTTAAGTTGTCAACATTTCATTTTCCAGCAATTCTTCTGTGTTTTAATTATTAAGGTAATTAAAATTACAGTCTTTTGGGGAGGGCAATATTCTGATATTTCCCCATGTTACATAATTACAATACCATGACATACCGAGTGATTCTCATTTTCTGATACTGATAGTTGATAGACAGTGATAGATACGGCACTTAGACTTATCTCTATCTAAGTTAGTCATGCTAGTAAGTCATTGTACTTTGTAGTTCATGTAGTACTAAATAAAGGAGTTATCACTCCTTTGAATTATAAGCTTCTTTTCTGCTTGTCACTTTTGTCAGTCTAAAGTATGGACAGATCTACCAAGTACCATGTCTACCAGCATGACCAGTACCATAGACGGAGTTGGGATAGGCCTAGTATTTAGTAAATTCTTTGACTGGTTGATTAATGATTACTCCAAAGGCAAACTCCAAGGAGTTCCCTTAAATTTGTAAAATGAATAGACCTCTACTCTGTCAGTTGTTGTAATTTCATAGATCTATAATTTGGAGGCAAATTTTACCCCTGTACGGAACGGGAAGCAACCATATTCTGTGAAAATAATGTTCCTTAATCTGTTAATTTATTTTTGCACCTCCAGCTGTTAGTGTTACTGTTAGTTTACGTTATGTTTAGGGTTTAAAAGTTAGGGATGTTCTTTTCATCTGTTCATTGGACATACGGGACTTTCTGCATAAAAGGCCGTAGCAACTGAAAAAGTGTGTCTGCACTTCTAATCACCTACATTTGTAATGGGCAAAATACTTGGATTCTATTGTGTTAGGGGCGAGTGACATCAGGTCACTACAGTTGGTTACAAATTATTTTCTTTTTTTTTTGTTTTTTTGTAGAAAACAAACAAGAATTGGATAGTGACCAAAAGAGGGTGAAAATAAAAGAGGACGGCACTGCAGAGTTGGCCACAAACACCACCAAAGCCACAACCACCAAAGCCACAACCACCAAATCCGCCACCACCAAAGTCACCGCCAATACCAAAGCCACCCCCACCACCGCCACAACCAAAGCCACCACCAAAGCCACCCCCACCACCACCAACATCACAAAGAAAGGTATCAAATGTCAGAAGATAAAAGACATTGAGGCTGCTGCAAAGGTGCAGAAGGAACTCTGTAAGCAGATGCTAAACTTGCAGGTACAGTAATAGAACATTAAAGGACTTGTTCAGACGATGTAATGAATATCTATAAATGATGCCCATGTAATAATGTATATAAATTTATACATGTATGTAGCAGTATAGATATAATTTGATTAGTGTTTTTAATAACATAAAAATAAAGACATGCATATCTTATTATCAGTATTATGTTGATTTTTAATTTGAATTTATGCCTACCGGTATATATTATATTAAAAAAAAACTAAAAAATAAAATTGTATAATTTGTCCCTATGTTAAATACAGTATTGCTATCAGCAATGAGACATGCTCAAGTCAGCACAGGCTAGTGTCCTGTACATGTACTTAAATGCTGAACTTCAATTTCCACGGCATATTGGTCACACAAATGAAATCATACTCATGGCTGATTCAACAAAGAAATTATAGTCAGTCTTATATCTCTTCAGTCTGACTGTAAAGGATTCTGGTATTATTTCATTAGGAAAAAGGAAGTAGCCTCATAAAATTTTGTAGTCTTGATGGATGACTGCTGAATATCATCCACGCTTTCCCTTCAACCAACCGTCTTTGAGTCTAATTTATATCATAATTATTTCATCTATTTGATTATATTTAAGTTCTTTAGATTTTATGTATACATGTATCTTAAAACCTGCTTCATAAATGCTAATCAGTTATGTATCTGAAATTTCACGCTAATCCTGCTGAGATATACTTGTTTGTCTCACAGAAAGATGGGGAACTCCTTGCTGTCAAAAAGGAGAATGTTACTCTAAAACGGAGAGTAGCAGAACTGGAGAATGAAGTCCAGCAGCTGAAAGACAAGGCCAGTACTGGTACTACATGTAGTACTGGAACGAGAAAACCTTCATTCTCAATGGGTAAGTAACAAGACTCTTTCCATATACATGTTACAAAGTTTCAAAATAGAATACTGAACACTGGCATACTGTTTTTTTTTAAATCATTGTATTTCTTCAATGTTGTCACTTACATCAGATTTTCCTTGAATATCTAGAAAGGACCCCTTTTCATTCTTAAATACCCTTTTAATTTAAATTTTTTATTTTTTTGCTTGTCAGCAGCTGGATCTTAAAACATATTTGGCTCATTACGCCACTGAAGACTGAAAAACAGTAGTTCATATCTAACATACAGTATTTAAACGTTGTTCAGGCAATCACTTCTTAATTTTCTCCTTCTCATTCTGTCACAGAAATAACACCTAAGAAACTTAAGTTACTCAGGGAGCTCACATCATTTGTGTCAGATCAGGTAAGGTTTTGCTTGTCTATTCCATTGTTTCTTTGGAGTTATTTGTGTCAATTGGTCATAGTTTATTGACAAAATAATAATCTTTTGTTCTAATTTGACACATCCCAATGTAGTGTAATAAAAGTCGAACTTTTCTTCAGTCGAATCAGTTTTTTTGCCAAACTATGCAAAACGTGTTATTTACGATTCGCCACACACAATTGGTCTTGGGATGAAATGGGATTTATTGTGTCGGAAATGCATTGTCATGGTAACAACATATTATGGCAATAAATCGTGAAAATATTGCAGATCAAACCACTTCCTCATTTTTGGAGCAATTCTCAGGAAAATTTGGCACACACATTGGGACGGGGGTATTAATCACCTTTAGTGATATTTTTTTTTTTAGTCATGTAAGTCGAAATTTTGTCTATTTATTTGGTCCCAGTAGATTCAACTTCATCAAGTTTGACTTTGTATTTGTAAAAACATTTTTAAGGTACCTGAGGAGCATGACGTGATTCAGAAGAGGCCACTTCCGTATCTCCCCTGTCAGAGAGCAACACATCCTTCAACTGGACCGTCTGCCCCAACTGCCTCAATCCTGACTGCTCCTCCGGCCCCATCCCTAACTGCCCCAACCGTGACTGCCCCACCTTCCCCAACATTCACTGCAACTCTGGCTACAACCCTGATTGCCCCTCCAACCCCAACGCTGACTGCCCCTCCGGCCCCAACCCTGACTACCCCTTCAGCCCCAACCCTGACTACCCCTTCAGCCCCAAACTGGATGACTCCTGCCCAGTCTCTCACTGCCCCTCCAGCCCCAACCATGGTTGCCCCTGCTGCCCAATCTCTGATTCCTCCACCAGACCTGAATGTTGTCATAAGCACACCAAAAGCCTCAGTATCAGTAAGTAAGATAGATGTTGGTATAGTCTTAGGGTGGAATGTGAAGTCATCAGGAGGCATGCTGAATATTGATATACAGTGTATATTCCGAACCAGAACTCTTCTTTTTTTTCAATTTCATGAATTACTAATCAACTGTGAATTTTTGAAATTTTCTCCAAGTAAACTGATACATATATACGACTGACCCATCATTGTTGTTTTGGCCAATTCAACACTGTTAGGAAGTAGGCATTACATTGGCCTTGGGTTAGAAAAGTGGATTTTGTCATAACCTGTAATCTAGTTTCCATCATACTTAATTTCTGTATGCTAATGATCTATTAAACAGGATAAATACACCCCCATATGCAATCACATATTTGTCTTGCATTAAAATTTTAGCAATGTCCAACATACCATATGAGAGAATTCTGATGGAATGATCGGATGCTGATCACGGGCAAGAAGTGCCCCCCCCCCCCTGGATCCTCCAATATAATTATATATGCTTCCTTTTTAATGAAAATATATTTGATCACCAACACTTCTGATTGGCTCTATGCAAGAGACCATGTGTTGCTATATTTATTTAAGAGTCCATTGTGCTGTATTTATTTAGACATGTATTGATTTTCTTCCCTTGAAAAAAAATCTTTTCAGACATCCAGTACCAATCCCATTAAAAAACAACTGTTATTTGCCACATCCGGACCATCACCTGTAAGTATACTCTATAAATTAACCATGTTTGGTTGTTTGGTTTTTTGTTTATGTTCTGTGTCATACAGAAAACTTCCATCAGTTTGGGATATCTTTTATTTTTTTTTTTTTTAGATTCTACCTTTAAATGTCTCGCAGACAGAAGACAGCAAGAAACTGTGACTAATCACTTGCCTCCAAAAAATTAAGTTTGGTAGCAGGTTTAACTACACTATACAGTGGAAACACAGTTAACTTACCATTAACTGTAACTTTGCCATCAATGGTAACTCCCATGGAAACCTTGATTTTGATTGGCTGTTGAGTGATGTTACCATGGTAGTTACCATTATGGTAAGTTTTATGCAATGGGCCACAGAATATTATCCTGTTATATCAGTAACATTATATCAGATCTCTTAATACTGAGTTTTTGAATTTCCTGCTTTAATATTGCCAATGAAATGTGGGCAGGAAATACACTATAATGAATTTCACTTGTTTTTATTTTGTTTTTCTCCCCAGAGCTCACATGTACATCTTGAAGGCCCCGATGAGGTAAGATCCTTTCTTAAACCATGGACAGCTATACTTCGGATACCGGTATCTGAAGTTTGGGTTTTGAGGGAAATGTGTGTTGTAGAAAAAGTTAGATTCTGGAAATAGGGGAAAATCAAGTGAAATGAAATATGCCTTTGGATATTTTTTACATCAAAGACTGATGCAGGCATAAACAAATATTGTCATGTCAGTGGCACAAGGGTCTTGAAGTAATCTGAGTAAATTTTCAAAATAGCCATTACAGTTATACATCAACTTTGTTGAGACCTTCAGTGCATGCAGGAATGAATTATATGTTACTTAGAATCTGTTTTAACACTCATCTGTTATGTATTAATCCTAATCCTATTGAGTTTTTAAGGATATTGCAAAGCATGGGGAGGGTCTTTTTACCCCCCCCCCCCAGGTCGCAGCAAAATTTTATTTTACAGAATAGTTTTGAATTATGCAAGGAATCATATTTTTGCCTATGAATCACTCGGTAAAGCTCTATGATTTTTTACATCCTTGGCCATAATGGTGCTTGAAAAAGAATTTAGTATATTTAGTCAAATTTTAAGGCAAAGTTAGGTTTTTTAGCCATTTTCAGACCAACATTCATATACAAACTGTTGCATAAGTTTGGAATCACATGTGCCACATTAAGCACCAATGAGTTTAGGGTAAAATGTGTTTTACCCTAAACTCATTGGTGCTTAATGTGGCACATGTGGTTCCAAACTTACAATTGGCATACGCTTACCATAGTAAGTGTGTGCCAATTGACATTTTCTTTATCTTTTTCCACATCAGACTTTGGTGCCACTTTTCCCGGGGGGGAAACCAATAATAACGGACGCGCAGAAGCGTCAAGCCTTTAGGAAAGGCTTGACGAAGGAGACGCTTTTGACGAGTCTCCTGGAGGTCGTCTTCGGCCAAGAGACCCTTGCCAGAGGCAAAGCGTGTGGGAAAAGGGTGGCACCGAATAAGAATACACCTGAAGAAACTGTACCCCTGGACTCCGAGCTCTTGGTGGAAATTAAAGGTAACAAGCCTTGTTTTATTGCTTAATGTCCAACATGGCACATGTGCTCTTTTTATTCATATTTTTTTACATTATTATGGCATTTTAATAACCACATCTGCCATTGTACAAAATTTGAATAAGCCATTTTGAAGATATGCTTAAAAAAAAGTTGATAGAAATAAAAAATAAAAAATAAAAAAAAAACGTACAAAAGCATAAGGTGGTCTGTACTTGAAGTACAGCCCACCTAATTATTTGTCTGTGTGTACATATACTGGAACATATAGATTTGTGTTTTAAAGACCAAGAGTTTAAACCACAGTTTACACTGTACATTGTAGTTTCAGATACAAAGGCAACTCATCATGAGGTCCTTGGGATCATCAAAATTACCTTGTTATAATAGGACTCTCATTATATCAGGTTTAAAACACAACACAATGTTAGGAGCTGGGACGAGGAGTACCTTCTTATATCAGGAATATTGTTAAGTCAGGTCTCTTTATACTGAGTTTCCACTGTAAAGTGAAGGCCATTTAAAGTGTCATTAGTTATCATGTATTTCCAAATAGTTAACAAGTTTGTCTTTATTTTCTGTTCCTTTTTCAGAATGCATCCTGAAAAAATTCAGGACTTCTACTGGCGTGGCCTGCCTATCTCCACGCGAATTTAATGAAAAAATCAACTCAAAGTGTGCATCTGCAAGGAGAGCGATAAAAAATAAAAAATAAAAATATTTTCTTTGAAGTAAAACTTCAATGGTTTTAAATATTGGGCTTAATACATATTATTGCATAGATGGCATAAATTAAACAAGGTTATCCAAATTCGACGCTTGGAAACATTTGAAGTAATGATTATTATCAATTATAAAACGGTAAAATACAGCCCCCAATATAGCAGCTGAAGAGCTCCTAGAATGCTGCTGAGATGTGTGACGACAACCAGGGACCAGTCCTGTCTAAGCAGACGATGTCCCATAACATCTTACACATTTTTCAGTGCCTGTTTTGTCATCTCCTCTTCACCTATTTCTCTTACCTGACTAGCGTCAGTCTTAATGTTAGTCTGTTTCCTCACTCTTAACTTCGTGTATGGTATTATTTTGATGAAAAAATGCAGCGTTAAAAAAATACAGGAATCAGTCACTTGTAAACAAAATAAGACGCCATTGTATTTTCAGCTGCTTGCACCGGGGCATGCTCAGCGTTTCAAGAGGGAACGAATACCATCCGTGCTATTATTTGGAGGGCTTTTCAATTTGAAAGTGGGGTTTATTTCCTTGATCATTGACCCTTCTGTGTATTTACAATCAAACGGTTTTAGTTATCAGAATCAGTTTCACTTTCCCTTTTAGAATGGTGTGAAATAAGATCATGTTTAAATATACCAAAATCTTTATAATTTGATAAATAATTGCGTTGCAATTACGTTCATTCATTATAGGATGTCGTCTGCTTAAGCAGGATCGATCCCTAGTGTGACAACATCAAAACATCGCTATATTTCTGGCGAATCCTCAGATATTCCAGATGCTTAGAAGAGCTTTTATTTAAGTTGTTTTTATAAGCATCAGATACGCAGTTGACATAAAACTTAAACGATTGCCATCTGTAAGCTTCCCAGTTTCTAGTGATACATTAATTGCCATATTTGTGATTTTCTTTGAATAGCTACTTTAAAATGTTGAATTATGATATACATGTACATTATCTTTGTTTATTATTGGATACCTCTAGTAATATTATACTAGTAGCTTTAACTGTGTCTTCAATTCAAGTGTGTGATTTTTAGTGTGTGCTAACAGAATCTCTGCCATATTATATGAGGTAGCACAAAAGGCTATGAATTGTTATCTGCAGCTGAACATTGGGACTTGAAGTTTTTTTGTTCATCATCAAGAGCAGAAGTTGGTGTAACCTTAAGATGTTGAATTATGATAAACTTGTACATTATCTTTGTTTATTATTGGATACCTCTAGTAATATTATACTAGTAGCTTTAACTCTGTCTTCAATTCAAGTGTGTGATTTTTAGTGTGTGCTAACAGAATCTCTGCCATATTATATGAGGTAGCACAAAAGGCTATGAATTGTTATCTGCAGCTGAACATTGGGACTTAAGTTTTTTTGTTCATCATCAAGAGCAGAAGTTGGTGTAACCTTAAGATGTTGAATTATGATATACATGTAAATTATCTTTATTATTGGATACCTCTAGTAATATTATACTAGTAGCTTAAACTCTGTCTTCAATTCAAGTGTGTGACTTTTAGTGTGTGCTAACAGAATCTCTGCCATATTATATGAGGTAACAAAAAAGGCTGAGCCAAAGTGGCTAAATTACTGACATTTGCATTTTTTTAACTTGACAAGAATAAGCACCAAAAAAATATCAAAATTTGTTGAGTACTTATTGTTCAAATACACTAGTTTTCATTGTTCAATTGTTCTGATAAATTGTTTTTCGTGTTGAGCAACTTTAAGATGAAAAAGAGAAATATAGTTTTCAACAGTATTTTGAATAATTCTAGTGACTTTGTATTTATTGGTATTTATCAAAGCAAATTTAATTCATGTAAGCACAGTAATTATTCTTAAACCTTGATTATACTTTTTTATCCCCTACACCTGATTGCTCTTGCAAGCTTGCAGGAATGCTAGCCTTGCACGCTTGCAAGACTGCTGGCCTGCATGCTTGCAAGCGTGCGGTACTGCTCGCCTATACGCTTGCAAGCTTGCAGGATTGCTGGCCTGCAACACTAGCAAGCTTGCAGGATTGCTAGCCTGCACGCTTGCATGCCTACACGCTTGCTAGCCTGCATGCTTGCATGCTTGCAGGGGAGCAGTCTTGCTAGCTTGCATGCTTGCAGGGGAGCATTCCTGCAAGCTTGCAGGGTTGCTAGCCTGCATGCTTACAAGCTTGCAGGATTGCTAACCCGCAAGCTTGCAGGGTTGCTAGCCTGCATGCTTGCAAGATTGCTAGCCTGCACGCTTGCAAGCTTGCAGGATTGCTAACCCGCAAGCTTGCAGGGTTGCTAGCCTGCACGCTTGCAAGCTTGCAGGATTGCTAACCCGCAAGCTTGCAGGGTTGCTAGCCTGCACGCTTGCAAGCTTGCAGGATTGCTAACCCGCAAGCTTGTAGGGGTGCTTGCCTGCATGCTTGCAAGCTTGCAAGCTTGTATGGGTGCTAGCCTGCATGCTTGCAAGCTTGTAGGGGTGCTAACCTGCACGCTTGCAAGCTTGTAGGGGTGCTATCCTGCACGCTTGCAAGCTTGCAGGGTTGCTAGCCTGCACGCTTGCAAGCTTGCGGGCACGAATGCTTGCTTTTTGATTGGCTGAAATCTTTCCCTAATTTACATATTTCGCGAACTGCATGCTAGTCGCAAGCTAGTCGCTAGCTAGCGTGCTTGCTAGTCGCAAGCTAGCAACTCGCTAACCATTTTTTCTGTAAGGGAGAAGTGCTTCCATTTGACATTTAATAACAGTCGAGAAGGAAACAAATCCATTCCCATTTATACAGTTCATCATTCAAATCAATTCAATTTTCCCTCTAGTAAAGTGTCTCACACGTATACATGTACTGTACGTTTCACAAAATGCTGCTATTTTCTTTCGTTTCGAATGTGCTTCGCATTTTAGTGTCCACATTTTAAAAGATCTAATCTTTCTATAATCATATTTTCCAGGATTCAATGAAATGGAGAATAAAAGTAATGACCCAGTCAAGTGTGTAGTTGGGTTTTTACCTAAGTGGATCCATCAGACCTGATTTAATTTACGTCTGGGGACTAATCTTTAAGGCCAAGTAAAATAGATTCCTAGTTTTTTGTCCGGATTTTGCGAAAATGAGGAGGGGATACCCTTGATACTGATATTTTTCCAAGATGGCTGCCGCACATACAAATGCTATTAGGCACGGCTTCCCGTTATATTTATATTCTTCTGGGGTCCCTTTAACCCCTAAAAGGCATCTACGGTAGTTGCAATTTTAGGAGTCTGCAGCAAAATGTTGGTGGGTTTTTAAAAAAAAATTCTTTCTCTTTAAAAAAAAATCAAATACCCCCACCCCCTAAAAAAGGAGGCGGGCGCTAAAAATGATGAGAGCGGGGACAAGAAACTAAGAATAATTTCTATTTGGCCTAACACATGCAGCCAGCCATCTGAAAGACACACAGTTTGGGACCGAGGGTCTATCAGGGTCGATTTGAAGGTGAAGACAGAGTGTTGATTCTACAGCTAGACCAACTAACCTCTCCATATTAAAATTTCATCCGTACATGTATTTCATCTCTTTACTTTTAGATCTCTGTAGTCAATGCTGTTTTAATTAATGTCATTGATTATCAATGATTTCTCTGAGAAAGAAGCAAAGGATCTAATACCACAAAGACACTGTACAAGTGCGGCTGTACATTTTTTGCTTATATTACATACAATGTAGGCCTATATGTGTATATCTTTTTAACCTATAACATACATGTGTATGCATTCTTTTAGCCCACTATCTCTCTTTCTTTCTTTCTTCTTGACTTCTATCAAGACTGCTTTTACATGTACCTGCAGTGCATGCATATAGAGTTGCAAACATTTTTTTCCTCTTTTTTTTTCTTCACGCCTATAATAGAACGTACATGGTAAAAAAGAGAAAGTAACGATGTACATGTACACTTGAAGACAGACATTGTTTATTTATATTAAACTGACATTTCAGGATGCATGGCTCCCAAGATTCTTATGGTGTAAATATGACATTTTATTCACACGCTACAATGACAATGCACATACCGGTACATGTAACAATTGCACATGGTTTATCCTGACATTTTTCAACCTACAATAAAAAAAAAAAAAAGGTTCAGGCCTTGCAGAAGGTTTTATCCTGACAATATTCAACCCATCATCAAAGGGATGGTTTAGGCTTGGTATAAGGTTTATTCTGATATTTTGCAACCCATCGTTAAAAGGGATGGTTCGAGCATTGTAAAATATTATGTCTATTTTTACTCTCCACCAAAGGGATGTTTACGCCTTGCACTCCATTTAAAGGGCGAGTCAATTAGAATTACATTTCATGATAATATCAAAGTATTGTGTCAATACTGCTAGAAATCGCATATACTTTTTATTAAAAAGATCTGTGTACTTCTCTAAGCTTCGTTGAAATTGCCTAAATCGCACGTTTATCAGCTAGTCTGTCACGCCCCTCGAAAAATAGGGCCCAGTCACGTGCCTTGTCAGGTGACCTGTGACGTACCATCGGGAACATCTAGCTAGCGGACGACGCTTGTCTGTGTATATCCAGTGCAGGGAATTTTGGATAGGCATGATCATAGGAGTGCATATCTCAAGAAAATGCCGAGGAGATGTGTTGTTGCTGGGTGCAGCAAAGGCACCAGCGATGGTGTCAGTCTGCACACCTTTCCTAAAGATGATACAACTCGAAAAATTTGGATTTCAAGGTTCAAGCTGACGCGAGCTAGCTCAGTGGGATGGCCCTTCCGCTCACAGTACTGTTTGCAGTGACCACTTCAGGGAGGAGGACTTCGATAGTCAGGCCCTCAGGCCAGGGGCTGTATGACCAGCTAGGATTTGCGCCCAAGAATAAAATGCTGCGGCCGACAGCTATCCCTGTCATCAGACTGGGAACTGAGGGCTGTGGAACTGGAAGCCAAACACAGGGAGCTAAAAAAACAAGAGTCGGTCTGCAGTTCTGAAGCTGGAGTCACTGGAGAAAAAGAGGGTAGGTCTACCGAGTACCATACCATACCGTACCGTAGAGCCCGGGGGGGGGGGGGGGGGGGGGGGGCACTCAACCTGTTTTTGGATGTGGGTGTGCCGCTGCCAATCTCAAAACAGGGGGCTAAGGAGCAAAATGGTTTATTGAGGAGGCTCATTTTTGAGGGTCTAAGTAGCGAACGGGCTCATGGGCAGAGCTAATTTTAGCTGCTCGCTATCTCACTACTCTGGTACACATACGGTGCATGAGCTGAGTCAGCGGTCGCAGCCCTGTTTTTAACGCTGTACATGCGGGCCACTGCACTGGCTCGATGTCGCATGCAGATTGATCTCGCTGAGCCGCCGCTAGCACTAGTAATACCGCGTTCAGTTAGGGGCACTAGGCCGCCCAGCTCCCCGCTGCGCTGGCCTGGGAGGCTAGGGAGCGACCGTTCCCGGACAATAGGCTGTGCGCATTGTTTTCTCATATTCTAGGGAGCGAGTCGGAAGCCAATCGAGGTGCGGTTAGTGAAAATCTGAAAATCGCATATCATGGGAGCGACCCGAGAAGGTTGAAAATGGGGGACGTCACAGCGGCACATACATGTGTGACATATATACATGTATATGTGAGTGCCCCCCCCCCCCCCCCCCCCCCCCCCCCCCCCCCCCCCCCCCCCCCCCCCCCCCCCGGGAGGCAGCTAGCTTGCAGCACACGATTTTGCTGTAATTGTTGTAATATATTTAGACTTTCATCCAGTCTTTCAGTGTACTTGGTTGTTATCATAAGCACGCACACAAAGATTCGCAAGGTACGGTCAGCAGTAAAGCGACTGTCCACACGTCTACTTGTCTGTAAAATATTACGTTTTTCCAAAACATAAACCTAATCCAAAAGAGGAATTATCATGGGTAAAGTGTTTGAAAAAATGCCAGACTTGTCATTTGACCTCTACTAAAATGTCTTAACAACCTATTCAAATCCTTTTGGGGAACTTAATAGTGATATGAAAATGGATAAATTATCATTCATTTACATTGCCAACATATTAGTCAAACTTAGTGGCTTCGCGGGGGACTTCCCGATGCTACGTCAAATCGCTCTAGCCAATCAGCTGTCAATTTTTGGGGGCGTTCCCAAATTAGTGAGTTTTTTGACCAATTTCTTGTTACTGGGCAATTTTTTTTCTGTAAAAATGTCAGAATTGTGTCATTGGACCTATGTACTACATTTTTAACCCCAATGTTGATTCTAATTGACTCGCCCTTTAATTCTGACCTTTTAAAACTTTTCACCAAATGGATAGAAGCCAGCATTAAAGAGAACGCTGAGTTCTGGGAAATGTGAAAAATAATTTGTGATCCTTCTCATTCTTTGTCAGTTTGGTACAACATCATAGTAGAAATGTCCCCTGAAAAAGATTGTTCTTTCAAATACCCTCATATTTGAAATATCATGCGAAATAGCTTAAGTGTTTGTGCCGAACATTTATGCTATGTGTGTCTAGTCCCATATACCCACTTTTGTGTCAGTGCATGTACTTTTCAGCAAGACTGGGTCAGTTTCTTATCATTTTAATGATTTCAAAAACTCACAGTATACAGCAAATTGTTATGCAGACATGATCAAACTTTCCCAATTGGTTTTGAACAGTTTCTTTCACCACGATGACTAGAACTTATCTGTATCATTAAAGAATTACCGGTATAAATTGAAGGTAACGTGGGTTGACATCATACTGAAAATGGGTGTTACTAAAATGAGGTTGTACTTAACCCTTTGAATACTACAGAGATTACATGTACACTTGGTTAACAGACTAACAATTAAGTCAGCAACCAAAACAATACAAATTATTATTTTTTTTTTTTAATATCATTATTTATACCCTACCTGTTCTCTTAAAATCGGAGCAGTTACAGTGATATGGCCGCAAACATAGCTTGAAATAAAATGAAACAAGAGCCCCAGGGGGCACGACGCTCACCTGAGGTGGATCAATTCACATCTGGTGCATGTTCTCTCTAGCACCACCAGGAACTTAGAAATTGAAACAACTAGGAGGATGTACATGAGATGATGTTAGAAATTAACATAATTCCCCCCCCCCCCCACCCCATGGTCTACAGTGTCATGTATTATTTGAATCTCCTACATCTAAGGATGATTCCCACCAAGTGTGGTTGAATCATACAACAAATCATGCAAAGAATGTACATTTCCCCTCCTGCATATTAACCTCACACTCGCAGGACCCCTATGAGGCCACCCTGAGAATGTCATCAACAACTTTGTTTTTTTCATCTTCAAGATGTATATAACACACAAAATATCTAGATAAACTTCTGGTTCTGGAGCAGAAGATGTTTGAAATTTACATAGCTTTTACAATTGGGGGCCCTCCCCCTGGACCCCCCTGGGGGCCACATGTACCATTTTAGCAACTTTGGGTCCCCTACCCCTAAGGATGATTCCTACCAAGTTTGGTTGAATTCCGATCATGTGTTTTGGAGAAGAAGATCAGAATGTACATTTTGCCTGGCAGCGCCCACCCCCCCCCCCCCCCCCCTCCAGTACATGTATGTTAACCCCACAGGGCCCCTATAGGGCCACTCAGAGAAATTTCATGAACAACATTCATTCTCCATCTATAGAGGTATCCCCATACACAATACCAAGTCTGAGCTATGCCTGGTTCTGGAGAAGAAGATGTTTGAAATTTATACGCTTTTACAATTGGGGGCCCTCCCCCTGGGCCCCCTGGGGGCCACACGTACCATTTTAGCAACTTTGGGTCCCCTACGCCTAAGGATGATTCCTACCAAGTTTGGTTGAATTCCGATCGTGGGTTTTGGAGAAGAAGATGAAAATGTAAAAAGTTAACGGACGACGGACAAATTTCCATCGCAATAGCTCACTCGAGCCTTAGGCTCAGGTGAGCTAAAAAACTAATATAATACTAAAATAATTTGGGGTATTAAGGAAACCACTTCTGTTTTTACCTGAAAGTTTCATCAAATCTAATATTCACGTACATGTACATTGCAACTGAAACATACATGTAATGCCCTAATTCTGAAAAGTGAACATTGCATCATATCTATTTTTTCTAATTTGGCTGATCAATTGAGTCTTCATCTTGGTAGGCATAGATAGCTTTTGCCAATGACCTTCTCAAACATACATGTCCGGAGAGCCTGTTTCTATAGACTATTCCTTGAGTGAAGCAAACTGGAAGCGTTGCCGTCATTCCCTCAGCAATTATCATTGAAATGCGTCCCAACACAAGTCTTCAGGAGAACACAAATGTGCCTGATGGGCAGTGCTAATGAAATCTTGTGTCGCAGCATTTTGTCCGAGCACTCGTCAACAATCATGAGAGAAAGAGAAAGAGCGAGCGACAGAGAGCGAGAGAGAAACTGACAATGATGATAGCAGAGGCAGAAGAAGAAAGGGAGAAAGAGAATTACATCAGGTACAAACAAATACATGAGACATGATAGAGAATGTAAAAGAAGTAAATAAAATAAAGAGAAAGAGAAATGAAGCAAGAGAGATTAAAACAGAAAGACCACAGAAAAAAGACGAGAGAGGACAGGTATTGTGGACTCTGTAGCATGGAGTTATTCTTGGTACTGGCATGTTTGATTTATTCTGCACTATTTCACTAAGTTGTGATTGGTTTTGACATTGCATCAGGCAGGGATATGTATATTAACTATTATTAGTTTTAATAGTTACATTTCCCTGCATCAGGGATGTGAGAACTTGTGCTGAGCAACATACATGTACATGTACGTGTCAAAGAGGTTTACATGTATATGCAAAATAATGCTTGGCATTTTTTCTCAATCAGATTCACGTCGTATATAGCAGCCAATCAGAAACCTTGTTATAATATCCTGATTGGCAAAACTTGAGCCTCTCTCTGCTAATCACAGGCACTCACATGCAGGATTATCCTGATGAGCCACACAGCTGATCCATTACATGTACCTTCTCAACCATGCTTAAATTATTATAACTGCTCACGGCTTGACATTTGTAATTTATATCCATTACTCTGACATCAAATCTCAGCTACATGCATGCACAGTATGTAAATAAGGATGTGAATCCACTACCGTAATAAATTAAAACACTGCATGCGTATGCCAACACAAGCTTCTAAATGCTTTGCAATATATATTTGATACTGCATAGATTCATATAAATTTTACAAAGTAATCTTTACGAGACAAAAGCAGATCTCCTTTTACAGTATAACAACTTTGATTTTAAAACATATGATTAATTCAACTCTTACTATGCCAAGAGTTTTAATAGCTCTCTTCAAAATTTTACCAAAATGTGATCAATGCTCAAATGTCTCCACTTCATTAAAGGAAAATTAACCTCAAAATATAAATGTGCTCATATTCAAAGATGTAATCTATTCCTTCTTGTTGCCCTACGTAGTTTTGCATTAAAATAAACGACATGGGTATAAATCAGGATTTTTCTCAGCAAGATTTATCGTCTGCTAGCGATACCAGGGGGCTGCCATTTTCTTGATGTGTACATAAAGATATTTTTAATCCGAATGCAAAATTGTCTTTCTTCCTGATACAAAATTCCATTTGAGATTTAAAATATTTAACAGATATACATACATATATTCTAATCACAAAAATGTGTTTTATATTTCTTTGAAACTTACGATTTTACTAAATATCAATCTATTTTCTTGATACTATGACATACGTGACGGAGCGAATTAATTCAAATTTATGGATGATGACTTTCCCCGAGCGTCAATAGTGACAAACTATGCATTCACCTGCTTTGAGATAATGGAGTTCAAAAGTCAGAATGCGCGTTGTATAAATTATGTTCTGCTCTGCCAGGCAAGACCAAGAAATCGATTTCTAGTTAGCAAAACTGGAGAATTTAAAAAGAAATCTATAAATTTCAAATAAATGTATACACCTGTTATGTATTTTCCATCATATATGGGGCTTTTTTATAATGAATAGAAGCAATTTAGCTCGTGGATTAAAAATATCTTCCTGACCGGAAAGGTCTCCAATGGTTCATGTACAACTCCATGTCATCAAGAAAATGGCAGCCCCCATGAAGTGTTAGCAGATGATACCGTGTGCTAGAATGTCTTCATTTAAACCCTTTTCTGATATTTAATTTCTAAAGTGATACAGGTCAATGATTAAGAATATATTACACCTTTGAACATATTAAAGTACATTTATATTCTAGTGTTAATTCTCCTTTAACAATCTATTATTTCACAAAATATTGTGTACATAACTTGTAGGCCACCAAACATAATTACTTTACCCAACTTTATGTGTAAGAATTATTGAAAGTTACATTTCAGTTTCTTTTTTGTCCATTATTTTTCGGTTTCTCATTTGTTTACTATTGTTTAATGTTGAAATAAGACCTTAATATATTTTTTTTTAATCTGCAATTTTCTCTGAAAATTTTTGTGGTAGCATATAAATATAATCATATATTTAGAATGCTGGATTTATGCTAAAAATGTTGATTATAAATACATTGACCACTATATACCTCTCCTGTGGTTGAGCAATTAGTGAATGAAAATGACAAGTCTATAGATCAGTCACATACATACGTGCCATCAGCACTGAAAGAGTTAATATGTACGCTGTACTGTATATCGGGGCATGCTTTCATGTTCGTCTTTATTTTATCTTGCCCAGAGTACTATGCTCTCTGTCTAGTGCTCTTAGGTTATGGCATAGAAATTGAATATCCCTGAAGCACAGGTCAATCAATGCAGAGTGCATGCCACCGCTAGCAACCCATTTTTTAAGGGAGCAATTCCATGCTCTCACAAAAGAACTTCCTTGAATTCTGGGAAGTTTTGTTGAAGTGCCCATCCACAGTTCAATATTCTGTATCTAAAGCTGATGGGAATGCTTTACAGTAACACACTTGTTTGTAAGGACAATCCAACCTTTGTCAAAAGTCGATTTGTGTGAAAGGAGAAAAATAAAGAGAATCAGGATGGTGAAAGTTTGAAAGAAATTGGACAAAGAATAAGAAAGTTATGAATGTTTGACAAATGAGTTCACTTACATGTACTGTATCTATGTGAATCTCAAATTGGCAATTTGGTAAATCAATTGTGACGTATTCACGGTCAACTCTCCCATTTGTGGTACACCAAAATATCATTTAATTCCAGGTTTTCTCCCTAGCGCCTAAGCCTACTTGTACCTTTTCCCTCGGGGGCAGTACTCAAAATATATTGTAGATAGCATATTATTACAGGTCAAACTTTCACCAATCTGCTTCTCAGGTTTTCTTGCATTCACACAAATCATATTATTACATACATGTAGGTTGGATTGCCCTGTAACTCTTTCAGTGCCAATGGCACGTACAAGTATACATGTACATGTATGTGACAGACAGACTCAGACTTGTCATTTTCATTCACCAGTTGCTCAACCACAGGAAAGGTACATGTATATGGTAGGTACATGTATATGGTGGGCAATGTCAAAATCTTGAGCATAAATCCAGCATTCTAAATATAGGATTATAATTATATGCTACCATAGAAATTTTCAGAGAAAATTGCAGGTTTTAAAAAGATATAACCTTATTTCAACATCAGGGTCTGAATTTGATAGAATTTATCCTCGTGACTAAAATTAAGAAAATGCAACATGCTGAATACCTCCATTCAAAGATGAAGTTTACATTGAAGAACAATGCCACTAGAAACATAAGACTGATGACGATTCCATTACTATGGTAACAATATTTTTCGTTAGCACGACGGGACGGAACGATAGAATGGTCAAATTTTGTAAAACGGATTCAAGGTCAAATTCCATCGAAGTTAAAATCTAAGACTGACCATGTCTTGTGATATTTGATTGGCATGATAGAGCTCATTACATAAAACAACATCAAGCCAAGATCTTAACCCAACAATTTTTTTTTTAATTTGAAAATTCATCAAGGGTTGTCGCACAACAGGACGGAACGCGACGGGACGGACACTTTTGCACTATGTACAAAGTTTTAAATTCATCAAATAGTTTATTTTCTCTATAAAATTATTGTCTTATTAAATCGTTCAGGTAGGGGAAGTGGCAATCTTTATTGTTCATTAAAATTAATGGGATAAAAATCGCTATATTTAAAATGAGAATACTACATCAAATTACATGCATGGGACTATACTTTCCATTCATAAATTCTGTCCCATCGCGCCTACCTGTAGATTCCGTCTGACACACCTACATGTAAAAACCCCAAATGTGACAGGACGGAAAAAAAGTTAACGGATCACAGTTTTTCTAGAAATAGAAGGAAATTGATTTTGATGGTACAGAAGTGGTAGTGTAATAGTTCATTGATACTTTATAAAACCTCAGTGTATGAACTCCAGTTTATTTAACAAACAAATAAACAAATTTTGTCAAAGTGCCCCAAAATATACATTTGCACCAAAAAGTTGAAATTTTAACCCAATTATAACAGACTATATTGCCAGAATTTACAATATGTCATTAATACTATTACACAGAGTTTTCCAACTTCAAATTTCATTTTTCAAATGCACGTGCAGTTTTAACTTAATTGCTTCTTTTATCAATTCCGTCCCTGGTACACTGGTGCTTGCACATGTATACACATATTTACCGCAAGGAAATATTCCCTGTTTACAGTAAGATGGAGTTGTGGAATTGATTTTTCTCATTTTCATACGTCATAAGTCATTTCCTGCCCTGCTTGCAATCCAGCCTTCCTCCATATCAAGGTGAAAGCCTGTCTTTCAGCAAGTAGGCGTACACAAACCAAGGAGGTACTAACAGCCTTTTCACACCAGAGTAAAAATCATGTATGGAAAGCTGATTAGTTTAAAGCCGATTAACTAATCAGCTCTAAAGCAAATTTTCCCTGTGTGAACACCGAACTGTACGATGTTTGGACAGATACAAACTTGCAACTAAAGACCGGTCAGAGCAGCCTACAGATACAAAGTTCGTATAGAGGAGGCAAGAGATTTTGCGTGTGAACGGAAATACAACTTTAACTGGGCAGAGCTAAGACTGGGCGCGAGCTATGATTGACATGACCTGCTATTATTATGCGCAATGGCCCTACTGCGCATTTAATCAGCAGTGAATCTTTAACGATCATCGTACTGAAATTTTCTGTGTGTGAAAGGCATCGTGTGAAAGGCATTGTTGATGCCTTATAATCCTCCCAGACGCTTAAGATCATCTGATTCTAAATTGCTTGTTGTCCCGAAAACTACGAAATCATGGGGGGATTGGTCATTTGCTCATGCTGGACCTTACCTGTGGAATCAATTGCCACAGGATATCCGTTATATATGTCAGGTGTACATTGCTTTAAAAATGCCCTCAAAACTCACTTGTTCAAAAAGGCTTTTCAGTACCGGTAGATTTACTTTCACACTGTTGTTGTTCCATTTTCGTGTATTTTTGTGTACTTGCAAGTTTTTCCTCTCCATTGCGCCTTGAGCACATTAGTCATGTGGAGTTGGCGCATTACAAATTCTCTATATTATTATTATTATTAAAAACTTTCAAGCTGATTCGTTAAAAGCTCATTAAACTAATCAGCTCTAAATAGGTGAATTTACCCGTGTGAAAGCGAGGTTTGCTTGTAAAGCCTAGTACCTCCTTGATCAGACATTATGTTTCTTCCATATGAACACAGTCCTACGTTGTATTGAGTTCCAGAGAAATTATGGAAACCAAATTAGTTTTGTATGCAATAGATTTCCCTGTATGGTCTTCTATCACTCTGTTTACAACCAAACAATCTCACATATCTCCCCCCCCCCCCTCTCTCTCTGCCTCTTCCCCCTCTCTCTCTCTCTCCCTCTCTCTGCCTCTTCCCCTCTCTCTCTCTCTCTCTCTCTCTCCTCCCCCTCTCTCTCTTTCCATCTCTCCCTCCCTCTCTCTCTCTCTCTCTCTCTCTCTCTTCAAGATCTCTCTCTTTTGCTATATATAATAGATCTCTCTCTTTTGCTATATATAATAGATCTCTTCCTTGCTCCAACTCTCTAAACTCTCTTTAATAGTCTACATACCCCTTATGACTTCTAAACTGCATGTACCCCTTGATCTATGCACAGCTTTTGCTAAAGATAATATCTGTACGTAAAAATCTTGTAAAAGCACTCTGGATCACCGAGAGTGATCGCATATCTCCTATGTTTATTCATGACATGCTTTTTCACAGTTCATTGCCACATCAAACAAAGTTATTTGCAGCAATCTGTTGGATGATTCTGTAGGGACTGATTGTGGTTAGAGATAAAGCCCCTCTACTATCATTACATCTTGAATTTTCAAAATCGATAATGTTGCCTTTGCTGACGTGAGTAAAACGTCAATGTTGGCACTCGGCAAAGCAGTAAGTTTGTTTATCTGAGCCCTCTTTTGATCTAATCTTTCTGCTTCCCCTCTTCTGATTTGCTTTAGGATTTTTCATTTTACAAAGTAATAGTCTTTATGCATTTCCTACTTACATCCAGATCCACCCTCCTGGCATAACAGATTGCAGGATATTTCTGTTGATCTGAATATTTTTTTTTCCTGCAAAAAAGACAGATACATGTAGTGTGGAATGTAGGAAAAGGAATAAGTCAGGAGAGAAGAGGAGGGAGGCAGCGGGGGTAGAAATTCTGATTTGAAAGCAAGAAAAGAAGGACTCGGATGAACTGTGTAGCAGAGAGTATGCGAGGGAAAAATAAAAATAAATCTAAGTGAAAAAACAGGAGCAGGGACGTTCCATGTCGCCATACTATATTTAAAAATATGAGCTTCAAATGTGGATTCTATATTAAAAGAGATATTGCAAGTTTAAACACTCCCTATAAATATTCCAGCGACTTGTGAGGAGACAAGTTGCACACCCGTACATGCTCACATACATTAACCGTTAACCCATAGAAGACCAGGTGATATTTCACCGAGGCAGAAGACTGAGACCTATTTAAATGTATAATGGCACAAGGGATATTCTGAATTTGCATGCAATATTTGTTATAAAGGATTAAGGGCATTTGAGATATCATGCCTTGCTTCTTTGGCGTCAGGCCCTCTCGTTACATTCAGGTTGCCTTTACATGTACATGCAAAAAATTGGTACGTGCAGGGTTGCTTGGATGCGCAGTATGATACACTGTTCAACTCGACACATCATACAAAAAAGGGTTGCTTTTATGTAGTGCTGTCATCGACGAGCCTATTGTCAACAATTTTAGCGGGAAGACGACATGTCAAAAAAGATTCTGATATTGTCAATATAATCCTGATAATATTCATCTGTGAATTCCACATTAAATAATGTACAATGTACAATGAAATCAAGTTGACATATATGTCTGAATTTCACATCAAATTATTTGCTATACAATGTATATGTTGTAATACTTCTTTTTAATAGCTGTTTCAGTGTTTCTACTTTCTAGATTAATGTTATGCTCCATTTGACTTTATTGCTGATTACTGCAGCGGTACTAGGCTCCCTGCAGCAACAGTAACTTAATGTCTTGTAGTTGTTGAGATCGGTCACAAACTTGACCCGCCATGTATACAAAAAAATTGAATTGGACGAGAGCAGTAGTTACATTGTATACTGCATGTTGTTCAGATATTAAAACATTTTGTTGTCACGTGACACCTTATAAGCCGATAGGATACTCGCTATAGTTTTCATGCCGAGTTTAACCTACCTTTGTTGTCCATCCAGTAGTCCACCAAACACCACCATCTTGCTTCCTACAATGCTAGCAGAATGGCCTGCCATGGGTGGAGGAGATGGACTTGTTGTTACAGAAGACCACTTGTTCTTGTGAGGGCGATAGACATGGAGCTCGTTGAAAATTTGAGGAGCAAGATGTGGTGGGTGGGGCACGGGTGGGGCTAGTCCACCAAAGAGGATCAGGTTACCCTTGTAGTTGACCATGGTGGCTGATCCCTTGGGACTCGGGTAAGAACCTAAAAAGAGCAGTAAGAATTGTGATCATCAGAGGGTCAGGTTCATGTGTTATTGGCCAGAGTTTTGTATAGTGTGGGATATTAAAAGCTTTTTGTTTTAGCCCCATGGGCCTAACGGTTTACTTTTCGCGCTAGTGCATGTTGCCTAAATGTAGACACTTTTTAAAAACAAGGATATGTACATGAATGCATGTACATAACTATTTCATCAAGGTAATTTCATAGGCAATCTAAATATCTCTATTTTAAGGATAAAACCCATAGTGCAAAAACTGGTCAGCTAATGGGACTAAAACTAAAAGTTTTAGCTTTAAAAGCTTCAAGTACAGTTCCCCTTCTACAAACTTCAGGCAAATTCAAAGGGGCTGCAGGTGAATAGGCCAATTAACTAATTTTATGCATGTACATTGTACTGCTTGAACAAAAGTTTCTATTGACAACTCACATGCTTGCCAGAGGCTTGTCCGACATAGCAACAACTAAAACATGCAAAATGGATTCCATCCATAGTGATGCCAATTTGTAAAATCAGCACTGATTTTCTTATTTACTATATAAATCTATATACCTACCTATTATGCCTGTAGTCTTGACTACGGGACCCCTTCGAGAATTTAACACAAATGAGTCACAATATTGTGCGCACCCCCCGTAATCCTATTGTCCCCTTCGCCACTCACGCGCGTCAACACGCTACGGCCATCTTCCTCTTTTGCGAGCAATCCCAAGTAGAAACATGTTGCTTGCAAGGTGAGGGGAAGGAGGGAGGGTCATAGGTAGGTATATAGATTTATATAGTAAATAAGAAAATCAGTGCTGATTTTACAAATTTACTGCAATAAATCATATATACAGTACCTACCTATTATGCCAGACCAGCGCCAACTCAAAGACCGGGAGGCATGTTTCAAGCAGAAGGGAATAGGATTACAGCGAAGAATACAAAGACACAGCGGCCTTCAAGGTGGCTGACGCAAACATAGCCTCACCTGCGGGAACATCCCTAAGGTAGCAAGAAATGAAGGAATTGGGCGAACGCCAATAAGCAGCCTTCAAAATATCATCAAGCGCCACACCTTGAAACAGAGCCCAAGAAGTGCTGACACTACGAGTGTCATGAGCACGAGGCTTACTGTCGGAAAAAAGAGCCCCTGTGCCAGCAGCCCTAAAAGCCTCGACAATCCATCTAGAAATGGAATCAAGAGAAGCAGGAGAAAAAGGCTCTCTAGTGATCAGGAACAACTGATCATCCTTACGATAAGACTTAGTCTTATTAAAATACCAATTGAGAGCCACTTTGTCCTCGCGCACTGACGAAAACCCAGAAAGCAGACAAAGAAAAAATCTCAACAGGGCCAGAGGCAGCTGTCTGATTCTCGGCAATAAAAGAAGCCTTAGGAATCAATCTAACGCCTTTTCTCTCCCAGCGAACATGACCAGGAGTAAGGCAGAGAGCATGAAGAGTACTGCGCCTCTGCCCAGAGGCAAAAGCTACCAAAAAGAGCGTCTTAACCGTAAGATGATGAAGCGAGCTTCACCTAACGGTTCGAAAAGAGGTTTCGCCAAGGCCTCCAGGACCTTAGGCAGACTCCAAGACGGCACTAACCTAGAACAAGGAGGTCGCTTCAAAAAGAACGACCGAATCACACCACTTAACAGCAGGGAATTGGAAATCCCCGAACCATCTGAGAAACCCGAATGAATGGCCCCGATCGTTCCGAACGGTAGCCTCGGATAGCAGAGATGGATCTCCCTTTGTCAAATAGCGAGATTAGAAAATCCGCAATTGAACCAATAGGAGCCGATAAGGGGTTTGATTTCGCTCTTTACGCCAAAGGAAAAAGACCGAAAGACGGGAATTATAAATCTCCCTAGTAGAAACTCTACGACTGGACAATAAAAATTCCGCGGCTCTATCACAGAGACCCGACTGTCTTGCAGATTCCCCGACAAGGGCCAAGCAGTCAAATGAAGGGACTCTGGATTGTGGTGAAGAATCCCCGAGAGGGGCTGCAACACCAGATCCACTCTTAACGGAAGGAGGAACGGTTGAGCCGCCAGAAGGCTCATTAGCTCCGGAACCAACTCCTCCTGGGCCAAAAGGGAACTATCACAAGCACCCGAGCCCGATCCTCAGAGAGGCTGCCAGCACGGCTACAACCTGAGTAAGAACCCGAGGGACTGGGCGCAGCCCGAAGGGAAGAGTGCGAAAGCGATAAGTCTCTGAGAGGAAGGAAAACCCCAGAAGATCGCGCGAAGCGCGATGAATGGGAAAGTGGAAATACGCATCTTCGAAAACTATCAAGACCGCGTAGTCCTTCCTCTTGATCAACAGGAGAATGGAGGCGAGAGTCTCCATCCGAAAATGTACTGAAGTTTTCCCGAGCGCTTGGGAATAACAAAAGTCGGAGAAAGGGAAAAAGACAGCCAGTCTCTTACCCTTTCTATAGCCCACTTCTTCAACAGAGATTCAATCTCTGATGAGGCACGAGAGCGAGCTATGAAGAATCCGTCTCGTCCGCCAAAGAGAACAAAAGCGTCCCCGGAGATGGCCTCCCAAGCGGGAAGAAAGGAACGAAGACAGCCACCAACCAAGACGCGGACAGAGGCTCGCATCGACTTAGGATGAGCATGTAAACAAGACAGAGACCTGTTATCGCGCATCGCCAAAAGCAAAGGACCCGAGAGAAGCAGTGCGATGTCCGACTCCTTAACCCAAAGGGCCGTAAGAAACAAGACTCTGCGACGGTACATGACCGAGGCAGCTGCAGTGGAAAACTATGACCACTGCAAACCAAACATGACGCTTAAAAGAAGCGCCGCTTCAATGCGTCCATAAACCAGCTTGAAATCCTCCGCAAGAGAAATACCCTCGGAGGAATCCCGCTGCCTGAACCCAAGCAAAGTCGAACCCTGCGCGCGGGCTGACTGAAAGTCAGGGAAAGTTTAGAACAAAGCAATCGCTTCTACCCCACAAAGGGAGAGCGACTAAGGCTCTGCCTGCCCCAGCGATTCGGAAACCGAAGCTTGAGAGGCCGCTTCCAAACTTGGTTCCGCCTGAAATGATCGTGACAAAGGATCACGAACAAAGGCCGAAACAGTCGGATTCACACATGAACCGCCATAAGCCTCCTCACCCGACGGAGCCCCGAGGCTGCGAGAATAGGAGGCGCATGTGATCCCGTCACAGACAAAGAAGAATAAACCATAAAAGGCTAATTAGTCTCGATGTCCGACTCAAAAAAGGAACAAAAGCAGGGGATGTGATGCCTGGTACAAGGGACCAACCCTGAGTCTGGGCAAAGCCCATCTCACACCGAACATCTCAGCTTGAGAGACCGGAGGGTTAGCTAAACCCGATGGGCAAGAGGCAGGCAAAGCCTTGCCTCTTTTAGCCCCTTCCCTAGGCTTCTGATTGGCCCAAAAAGAGCCTAAGTCGAAACCCGCTTTTCAGAGCGTTTATTCGGTTTCGTTCGGATCCCCGAAGCCCTTCGGGAACACGAACCGAACCCTCCGCTGAGGGACGCTCACCTCCCTTTATGGGAGAAGTGCGCTGAGGGTATTGAACCCAAAGACGCGCACCAATTACCCATATCGGCTGAGCAAGAAGATGCAACAGCCATGGGCCGGGCGCCAAGGCGCCCAGTCCAACGCGAAGTCGAACCCTGCGCGCGGGTTGACTGAAATTCAGGGAGATATCTGGACAACAAAGCAATCGCTTCCACCCCACAGAGGGCGAGCGATTGAGACTCCGCCTGCCCAAGCGATTCAGAAACCGAAGCTTGAGAGGCCACCTCCAAATCTGGTTCCACCCGAGTGGAATGAGACAAAGGAACGCTAACAAAGGCCTCAGCAGGCAGAGCCCCGCATGGTTCAACAAAAGTCTCCTCGCCCGGCGGCGCCCCAAGGGCCGCGGGAATAGGAGGCACATGCGAATCCGACTCAGACAAAGACGAATCAATCACAAAAGGCTGATTAGACTCAAAGCGAAACCCCTGAATAGGGACAGAAGTCAGGGTTGAAGTAGCCGGTACAAAGGACCAACCCTGATTCTGAGCAAAAGCCTGCATCATGCTGAACATGTCAGCTTGAGAGGAGCTAGCTGGGTTAGCCAGGCCAGACGGGCAAGAGGCCGGCAAAGCCTTGCCACTTTTTGCCTTCTTCTTGGCCTTTTTCTTGGCTGGCTCGACAAGAGTCGTAGCCGAAACCCTTTTCTTAGAACGCCTAATCGGATTCGTTCGGATCTCCGAAGCCGCTTCGGAAACACGAACCGATCCCTCCGCGGAGGGACGTTCACTTCCCATAAAGGGATTGGAGCGCTCATGGCGTAAGCCTAGAGAATCGCCCAAATCACCCATATTGGCTAAGCAAGAAGATGCAGTAGCCATGGGTTGGGAGCTAAAAGCTCCCAGTGCGGGGGCAGACCGAGATGACTCGGTATGTGCCCGATGACTACTAAAGGCGTGTGAACCCGCTATTGGACCGCTAGAAAGCGGCAATAGGGGAGCACTAGTAGTCACGCACTCAGGTGAAAACACCTGTTGCTCCGAAGAGCGTCCATAATTGTTAGCTCGAGCATTCCCATTAGCTGGCAATGTAGACAGCCCAGGAAGTACTCGTTCCCCCATATGGCGTTTGCCGGGGGCTAGGGTTTGAGAACCCAGACCAACATGGACTAAGCCCGTGGGTTGCCCTGCAGTAGTGGGGCGCGTCTCCCCTAACGGATCAGAGCGAGTGAACGCTACCGTACGGGAAACAACCGCCCCCCCCCCCCCCTCTGGTCTCAGCGACCGGGGGATTGGATTCGTTAGATATCCAAACCACTAGAATCTGACGCCACCCACCCCGAAACCACGGGCTTCGGAGTTGACAATCCCGACTCAGTTAACGCCACCCGTCCCGAAGCCGCAAGCTCCGAGACTGGCAAACTCTGCAAGGAAACACCACTAGGCAACTTACCCTTAGCCCTCCTCCCTCCCCCATGTACCGAAGTACTCGGGAGAGTTCTGGAAGGCCGAGTCGTCTTGCTAGACGACTCTTCGGAAGAAGCAGGTCTCCTTGACCTAGCTGCTTCTTCTTCCGAATCCATACCACTGCAATAAAACAGACAATAAAGTATACTTTTCAAAATAAGAAATACTTCAACTGAATGCAGTAAAATAAGGGTAAATTTTATTTGGGAGATACGCACAAAAGAATTTTCACAGCCAAAAAAACCGTAAGAACAAACACCGAACCCAAAGGCTCGGTGACAAACGGAAACACCCGCAAACACACAGAAATATCTACGTGGGGCTGACCGTGAAAGAGAAAAATAAATGCCAAGAAAGGGAATCAAAAATCCCTTGCAATCGGCAAGAGTGACTACTAAAACACAAAGTACTATAATCTAAGCGAATATAGGTACCTAAAAGTGCTTTAACTATGCGAAAAAGCGCACCTAAAAGATACTATACGACCTGATTTCAGGAGCGCTGTGACTATACGTCCTATCTCGTCGGGGGCGAGCAAGAAAGAGGAAGATGGCCGTAGCGTGTTGACGCGCGTGAGTGGCGAAGGGGACAATAGGATTACGGGGGGTGCGCACAATATTGTGACTCATTTGTGTTAAATTCTCGAAGGGGTCCCGTAGTCAAGACTACAGGCATAATAGGTAGGTATATATGATTTATTGCAGTAAATATGCATAGCAGATGCACTAAAATAGTTGGTAACTAAGGATTCTGGAGAGAAATATGCATAAATTGAAATACAAATTTTAATAGTAAACAGGTCAATTGACATAGACAGACCCTGCATACGCACAGGTTGCTACTAGTAAATACAGGTGTGCACATAATATAGTTTGGCATAAAAGTCAATGCACAAATCAGCTGTATTTTCTTGTCTTGCCATTTCCTGTTCCAGGAGATCAGTTTCGATATTTCCTTCCCCTTTCTATGATGTTTAGCACTGTAATGTCAAATACATGTACAGTACATGAAGAATTATGATATGTACATGTAGGTCAATATACCATAAAGACAGAAGAGATGCCACCCCCATTATTTATCTAGTTCTCACACCACACAACATTTTGCTATGTAACATGCTACATGTAAATGAACTACTTTCACAAAAGAAAGTTTTGATAAAGATCTTCAGGTAAACTTGCAATAAAATTTGTATAGTTTTCTGCATCTGAACTTTCAGGTGGGGGTGGGGGGGGGGGGGGGGGGGGCTGCTGAGAATATAATCATCCGAGTATCAGACAGTGTCAGAGTAATGTCAGGGCATTGACCCATATCAGTCAGTCCGCAGCCCGTGCGTTGACGAACTGCAGATTCCTGCGGGGATTTCCTCTTCACTGAATAAGTGGATATCGAGTCTCGCGAAACGAGATAGCGTGAAATTTGGCGAGATATTTGCAAGGGGTCAAGAAGGTATGATCCCTCAAACGAAAATAATGCAGAAATTGTTCGGCTATGGTAGAGGAACTTTTTCGTGACATTTCGCTCTTTATTTTGATATATATAACATTTATATTCGATCGGATTTGGATATCTTTTTTCCCGTCCAAAAAAAATGAAATTTCAGACTTTTTTGGGAGCAATTTTAGCCTCTATTTGCTTCCTCCGAACTCCTGACTGGTATAAAGTTTTAAAATCTAAGTGATGTCGATATCGTTGAGTTGGATTATTGGTGCTAACAATGAATTAAAATAATTTTGCAGCAAAATGTATTTGTCAGAGAAAATATGGCTATATTTCAACCGTATTCTGAACAAAATACATGTACCCGGTGAAAGCCACTGAGGGGTTGAACGTCCGGTACGCTGCCCCAAGAGCAACGGGGTGGCACGCTCCCAGCCGCTGCTGTGGTTAGTTACTTCAGTCCCGTCGAACATTCACTGTTGCAATAGCGTAAAAGGTACACCAAAATCAATGTAAAGATGATAATTCATCAACAATCGCCAACTTACCAGTGATTTTAGGACTGTTTAATTTTCTCTGCTGCAAAATTTGGGTTTCCAAGATGAAAATGAAGTATTAACAAATATTTCCCACTCTATCAGAGAAATATCACCGCTCACTCACACAAAACTTATCAGCAATGCAGGGGTACGGGTACACAGTACTTTACATGTACAATGTTACATCAAGGAGTAATTCAGCCCACTACTTATGCTTATAAATGTGTATAAAGCGGGCTGTACTAGATCATACCTACATGTACACGTGTGTAGGTGTATGAGTGGATGGACATACCATAGTACATGTACATCTATGTGCACCAAATTTGTTCGGCCATATCGAGCAGACAACGCTTTGTGTGATGAGCGGACCAATCATGTTGCGTCATTCAGCACAATTTCATTCTAATGATTTAAAAAATTTTGTGCAGCAAGATATCTGACCAATATTTTTTTCACCCTTTTTCGTCAAAGTAACGTCTTTCATTTTCACTCGTAAAAGGTCTACGATTCATTTTTAAAAAGTCTTCTCAGTCAATGGCTAAGTTTGCAGTTGAAATTGGTAGAATTATCATTCCTATTTCATTTGTGACATTTATCGTAAAAATCCGTTCAGAAACAGTGATGTAATTTCCCTTCTGCTCATGAATATTTATAATTCTTGCCCCAGCATGAATACGAGTTCCGTATAAGCGTTTTCTGCACTGGCTGCGGACTGACTGATCTGGTCTGATGACTGTTAGCAGTCAAGCTCAAAGGAAATCTGATTAGTACCAGCAACAACTACTGAAGAACACCAGCAAAGAACTACTTTCAAAGTGATAGTATCCACACATACATGTAAACTGTATGAGGCCAATGTATTTTGAATTTCATTTCCTTCCCCTTTCCTCTATACAGTGTAGATGATTTAAACCAGTTTCAAATTAAAAGAAGAAAATGAAAATACATACGATGTCTAAAACATGAATATTGAAGGATGATTTTGTGGACAGATAAAGCTTGTAAACTTGGGCACAGTAGAAATCATGTGTCAAGCAAAAATTAATAAATCATATTATTTGTACGGTTTGCGCAGAAGTCCCCGGATGATCATGCAATTTTAAAACAAAATCTCATGGTTTGTGTAAAAGTTCATGGATGACTGTGTCATCATGGGATGAGCGTGACGAGTAAAAAAGTGCATACGCCAAGGTTTTGATAATGGATGTATGCGCACAGCCCTTGCAAGATGCTTCGGTAAGGATAAAAATGTTTTTCTACATGTGTCTTATGTAATGTTGAAGTCAATATAAAAACACAAAATGTATATCGTCTGTTGAGGGCCAGAAGGGCGTTAACTCATATTTAACAGAGTTAACGCCCTTCTGGCTCTCAACACACGATACATGTATGGAATGGTTAAAACTGAGGAACCAGGGGAGCATTTCATCAAGCGTTTTGTCAGTGATTTTTACTGACAAATTTGCTCTCAGCCAATCAGATGCAAGTATTTCAGTAGCTTATAACAGTTGTCAGTAAAAATCACTGACAAAACGCTTGATAAAATGCTCCCCGGATATCATCATATCATTAACCCATTACCTACAATGTACGGGTCATGCTGTCTTTATAAGCATATGGGAATTACAGAATTCAGTAGTCATAGGGTTAATAAGAATGATATTGAATGGCTTTCTTTTGTCGCACTTGCTTTGAAAACATTTCAACGACGTGCCGACTCATGAAATACTGTATGCTCATAGCTCGTGTGATATTACATGTACCCTTGCATCCCACTCAAGGCCATTTAATAAAGTACTACTATACATGCATATGGCACGAAAAAGAGACATCATAGCTTTTCGACCTGCACTCATCAGGTTATCACGCAGGTATGTAACAAATTACTCGAAATCAACTATATTATACCCGATGAACCCAGACGCAACCCGGACGCCGTAATTTCAGAACAATCGCAAAGCTTGGACGAACTCTTTTTGTCTGCACAGAAGGGGTTCGTGCGATTGAATGTAGGCGGCTTCCAGAAAGCGTAAAGCATATAAAGCTGCGCTTCTGGCCCGGGACATAATTGAGAATTGATCGCTGGCATAGCTTTGTGCGCAAGCTGGATTGTTCAGCAAATGGAGACCAATCGCTGAATCACATTTGGCTGTCTTTGATCTGATTGGTTGTGCGGTTCCGAATAGTCGAGGGGACGTGTTGTTTAATGCGATCAGGCAACAGCTGAGAAGTACGGCCCACATACGTGGCATCGCACCGGCACTGAAATTGGTAATACATGTAACATTACTCAAGTGGGAGGTGGGTAGTACATCCTTGCTAGTTGACGGTAGCACGCTGTTTGTAGAAAACACAATGCGTGTCGAAACCGCGTAATAGCAACGTGACACTGCGTGTTTGATCTGACTGGCGTATTTGTCAGATACCATACCCCTCCAGGGTAGTTTGAGATACACGGGGCATTTGGCATGTCCAAATCTGGTGTCAGATTTGGATCGTGCCTCCAGCTTCCGTGTTATGGTGCGAGATACAACATGCTCAGGGTAACCATTGTCAAGGAGAATAGTTTTGATTTTCGCGATTTTGGGAGCTAATTTGCACTCGGGCGTCCGGGTTCATCGAGTATATAGTTGATTTCGAGTAATTTGTTACATACCTGCATGATAACCTGATGAGTGCGGCTCGAAAAGCTTCGTTATCATGTCTCTTTTTCGTGCCATATTAAAATTTTGTAGCACCAAGAAATTTATTAAAGTATTATTCATTTATTAAATTATTAAAGTACTATATTTATTTATAAATATTCTGTTCTTTCTTTAATATAGGGGAGACTGGGGAAATAGTGGCCCAGGGGTAGTTTTGGCCCTTTTGTCCCTGAGAGCCTGTAATTTGTTGTTGCCTAGCTGAACTCTTCCTCCCTCTAAATCAGAAAATTCAACTATTTAACTCCAAATGTGTGAGCAGGAGTGCTCAAAATATGCGGCAATCCAAATTTTATCAGATGGAAAGTGGCAAGTCTACCTTACTTTTAATATTTTTGAGGTGTAATATCATTAATTAATTTAAGTCATTGAGACGAGTTTTGGTAGAAATAGGAAAAGTATGTTATAAGGAACACAATAGTAACACTTCCGTCTGAATATCTTCCATAGCAAGGCTGTACAGAGGGATCAAAGTGGGTAATTGTGGCCCCCAATGCATAAACAGTGTAAAGTGGATGGTCACCCACTGTTATGACATGCTCAATCAGTTCTCAATAAAGGAGTATTGATATGACTGCTTATTTTTTTAAAACTTTGCTGAACCAATCATTGATTCAATGATTGTTTGTTGGTTGTAAAATGTATTGATAGCAAATGTTAGTAAATAAGGCTTACCAAAACAAATTATCCATAAATTAATAATATTAATTAGTCATGACCAATAGGGGTCACAATTACCCCGACCCATGCCAATTTGACCTGCATGACATTATGTTAATTATTATCTTCATAAACATAGTTATGAGAAGCAAAAAATTGCTTTGGGATGGAAGGCTAATAGTTCCTCAACACAGTGGTATAAAATATTCAACCTTGTATCACTTATGAATTTAATGCATCTATCCAAAAAGTGAAAAGGGGGTAATTGGAAGGGGGCAAAAATTACCCCAGTTTACCCTACATGTGCATATACGACCCTACAAGTTTGTGCTTCCAAATAGCATTGGAAGTGCATAGAATACCGTGACTTAATAGGCATAGCTCTAAAATAATATCAGCATACAATGCTGATTAAATTTCTTTCAGGTATTTTGATCCTAATAGTTTCAAGGTTTCCATAAAATCTGCAACATACATACAGTGCACTGTACATGTACATGTATGTATACATACAAATGTACACTGTATTGTCGTTTTAAATTCAATAGAGTTCGCAAAGGTCCTGAGTAGTACTGCAATCAAGTTACATTTGTACCATGCATCTCGTAGCACATGGATTGGGCGAACTTACCCTTTGTTTTCTTGTTTTGTTAATTGCTTGAACACAATTTGTCACATGAATTGCATTCAATGTCAAATTTGGTACCAGCAAATTATTGCCATGACCGCTGTAGTAACCCAGTCATCTTCCAGCATGTTCGTGTAGTTTTAGACACATTCATCATGTATGCAATGAAGCTTTTAAACTTATCATATCCTTTCATATTGAGGCAATATAGGGGAATTAAACGCGCTTTGGCCAGATAACGCCTTGATGTGAAAGGGTAGTAAGTCGGATATACTATAAACGTGGAATATTTCGCGGTGTGGATATTTTCGCGCATTTCGCGCAGCATGAAATGTGCACGAAAATAAAAACACACAAATATTTTTTTTTGTTTATGTATTCTTTTGCGCATGGGCCTAGCACGTCGGCGAAATTAAAAACACACAAAATTCACTTTACTCAGCCGAGCGCGAAAAATTAATCCCGCAAAAATTTCCACTTTTACAGTACCGCTATCAATTTTGGAGGACTGTGACTACCTCGAGTGGTGGTTTTGAAAGCACTATCTAGCCCAAATTGAATTGATGGGGGGTACTCGTTTTTCCGAAGGGTCATAATTCTGAAAAACAAATTTCCCATAAAAGGGGCTTCATAATTCCATAAATGAAATATGGTTCATAATTCCAAACATTTGATTCATTTATCCGAAGGTTCGTTATTCTGAAAGTTCATAATTCCAAAAATGAAATAGGGTTCATAACTCTGTAGGTTTGTAATTCCAAAAATGAAATAGCGTTCGCAATTCCGAAAATGAAAAAGGGTTCATAGTTTCGAAAACGAAATAGGGTTCATAATTCCGAAAATGAAAAAGGGTTCATAATTCCAAAAATACAATACAGGCCTACATATTACTTTTCGGAATTACGAACCCTATTACATTTTCGGAATTACGAACCCTATTTCATTTTCGGAATTACAAACCCTATTTCTTTTCCGGAATTCTGAACCCTTTTTTCATTTTCGGAATTATGAACCGTTGGAGTAACGAACCGTCAGATATATACGAATCCTCGCAAAAACGAACCTTCGGAATTATGAACCTTCCGAAAACAGACATGTGACCGAATTGATAACGCTTCGGTTTTTTAGGTGAACAGTCGCACTTAATTTTTTTTCCCTTTCATCATTTCATATATTTCAAAATGAAATCCTTGTCATTATCATTACCTGATGCTAATACACGAGTCCATTCTCTCATACTCAGGTCAAGCTTCCACATGTCATTGAAAGCAGTCCTTGATCCAGAGCAGCCCCCAAAGAAGAAAATGTTTCCACTGACGTAAGCCACGCTATGAGAGTTACGCCCAGTGACCGGTGTAGACGGACATTCACAAGAACTCCATTTCAGTACACCCTCACATGCAGCATTGACAAATGCTTGTTTACGCTTTAGGATGACACCTGAAAGTTGAGAAAAAGGAGAAGGAAAAAACATGACAATCAATGTTTGAAGAAATGGAATTTAACTTAGCACTCAGTGTTACAGTGTATGAAAAACCCCTCTTTGCGTAAGCTTTCAGAATATTAAGTATACATGTATAACACTTCACTTCACTGGAATCAAAATACTTTCAAACAGGGTAATTGGTTGAAAGAGAAAAAAAGAACGCCGTGCTTTTTTTTGTACAATATACATGTACATGAATATTGGCATTCTGTATCACAATTTTGAACTGCATCTTTTTTTTTTCTGTACAAGAACAATTTGTGTTTAAATTTGAGTACAATCAAGGGGTATTTTCAGGCTTAACTTTAGAATATCCCACCAAGATGGTGTCTGTATAGATGTCTAATACATCGGGTTCGAGCTAGGATTAGTTAAGGATTACCATACTATATGGGACCATAACCTACACACTACATGCACTCTGTCATTTGGGTGTCAAACAGACCCACAATAAAAAACAACAACTACGTGTACATCCAGGGCTATCTCTAGACCATTCTGAATGAGGGTGGGGTTGGCAAGCTTAACCCCTACCATGCCACCCATTCTGTACAATGTACATTTCCCCCCTTGTCTGGCCACCCAAAAAAGGCAAAGTCAAACTTTATAAACCTTCATACATGTTTATCACCATTTTATCATACCTTCTTTTCATCCTACACAATTAAGTTCTACACAAAATATATTCTCTAATATATCCTTTCAATGAAAACATTAAAAGTAATTCATTTTTCCACCCCTAAATTCACAAATTAAATAATTTAAAATCTGACATTTTTTGGTCAAAACTCTCATTTTCTTCTCTGTTCATACATGTAAGCCAAACAAAAATAGCTTAATTGGTGTTTTCACGTCTTCAACTTAGAGGTTGCGACTGCCACCGAAAAATGACATGGCCCCACATACATGTAGATCTACTTTATAGTGACCATTACACGACTCGTTATTTAATAGGTAGGTTCCACTCATAGGCCCTTGCCTATGTGGGACTGTGTCAAACATTCACTGTTGCAGCAGTCAAAAGCAGACAACAAAATTGCTCTAAACAAGATTTAATTTTCTTAAATTTGCTAGATTACCTGATTCAGGGACTCTTCAACTCTTACTTTGTCACAAATGTAGGGATTCAGACTTGATAGTGAAATTTTAAATAATTATTTTCCTCTCCTGTATGAATGATCTAGCCTGGAAAAGGGCCTGCTGATACACACAAAATCTATTGAAGCCTATTCACCCGTAAAAGCTAGTCTGGAGTACAAGGTTATCTTCAGATAAGCTTGTACATGTATATTAGTGGATAGGTTCACTGACAAGGGAAATAAGCATGATAACGGATTTCGGATTTCCTATTTTTCACCTCAACATGCTAAAAAAGGTTTATAATAATAACCCTAAGGTACCTAACTTAACTTGATTAAATCAAATTTTAGGTACATGTACCTAGACATTAATAGTAAATTAGCGCCCTTTTGTTAACATTTTTGGTAGCCTATTTCAGTATTTGGAATTGGGAGATAGATCTAGTCTCTTATTTAATTAGGAGACTTAGATCTACCTGTACATATTCTTTGTTTATATTAATTTTGCTGAAATAGGGATTACCTTGGCTCAAAATGAAAATGTGATAAGCAGATTCCTCAAAAAAAAAAAAAATCACTATTAACTGATGATGGGGGGGGGGGGGGGTGGGAGGCGGCGCTAATGCACTTTCGTATCCAGCCCGCATCTCCAGTTTTAGTGAACAAATTTTCTTCAAAATTTCACAGAATAATTGCCAACATATATCACATCTTACAGCTGAATTTGAATTACATCGGACAGCTCTAGGGAACACTCGAAATGTTACGGCTTTGATGTCGGTGTCGTCGAGAGTGTCGAGAGTATCGAGCACGAAGCACACATCGGAGAGACCGTACTGAGTGAAACGGACATCAAAGCCATAATGCCAAAATGGAAGGTTCCCTCTGTCCCATGTAATTCAAATTCAGGTGAGAGATGCAATACATGTTAGTGATTATTGTGTGAAATTTTGACGAAAATTTGTTCACTAAAATGCGGGCTGGATACGAAAGTGCATTAGCGCCAAGGGGGGCAGTAGAGGCACACGGCTGATATCGAAGACTGTCTCCCATATTGGAGACTTAATTCATTTTATTATTCAGGCTTGAATTCTTGTTGTTACAGATCTAATTAACTTAGAGTTAGACCATACTCGACCAGTTCTTTCACAATCAGTACTAAACTGTCCAAATCATAGATTTGCGTGATCGATCCAATCGAGAGACGGCGATGTCACTAGTGCTGAAGAGAAAGGAGGACGGGACATGTCTTTGCTTGAAAAAGTGTCTGGGGGAAAAAGGAAACTGGGGGTCGTTTCATCAAATCAACTCCACGACAGTCATAACTGTTGTCGGCGATCTACGGAAATGTCATGGACCTGAAAAACTGTTTCACGAAGACATGATAAACGACAACTCAATGATATTGATACTCATCGGCGAAAAAACATAGTCTATATCACAGTCCATTGGAATTACCGTCAATTACCAAAACAGATTTTGAGGCTCAGTTTTCCCCAAACTATTCCAAAATGTAAAAAATGGCAGCGAAGATGAATGCTTGTGATACAAACATCGCATTTTAATACATGAAAAGATGTGTTTCTTTAAATATGGCATCTTAGAATTTATAAAATTGAGAAAACTCGAGGAGGCTTTTGTGATAGTACGAATAGATCTACATGTAGATTTGTAGGTAAGAGGATACCGTAATTGACTAATTACGGAAAGAAGACCCAAATCGTGTTCATTTTAGAGAAAATGATTTAATTAAGATATCTTATGGCCCAATTTTAAATATTTATTCATTAAAAGATACATATAATATCATTCATATCAAAGCATTGCGTGAAAACGGAAAAAAAAAGCGAAAATACATACATGATAAATTGTCATCGTTCACATGGGTCTGTATATATACAGACTGTTTCGTTTTCGATGCTGATTCTACATGGTAGACGGATGTGGGTATTTTTAATATTTTATCTCATTTACTTGTTGGGGGGTCCAGAAGCCATAAGAACATATGTGACCCTCCACCACAAAACGACCAATAAGTCGCAATGGGAGTTTTAGAGTAAACAGCTAAAAAAAGTTGCTTGGGGTGGAAATTTCTATTTTAAGTTTTTGGTATTTTCTGAAAATTAATTTATTAATCTACTATCTGACAAAATTTCGGGGTAAAATACCATGCTGAAATAAGTTTTTTCTCTCATTCAAAATGACCATTTTTTTCTTGGATATATTCAAACTTTGTGAATCAGCTTGCTGGGATCGTACTTCACATCCCTTTTCTGGTATAGCTCAAAAACTATGCACTGTCTGATATTATTCAAAATCTACAGAAAGAAAGAAATATATCTATTCTAATGGTATGGAAAGTTTCAACCCAATCCATTGAGTACTTAACAGTGTACATGTAGGCTTCGGAGTTTTGACTCAACCTTTTGTGCGACAAACAATAGGACACAGATTAGGCGCTCTTAAATGGTCAGTCTTCTTTAGAGCCCGTTTTCTCTTTTCTCTTTTGTTTTGGTCATTAGCCTGTCTGACACTCTGACATTCTCACTGTAATCTATAAGGGTTTGCTTAGTCTATGCAAGACAAGTTATATATCATTTAAAAGCTAAGAATCTAAGCTTTCAAACTGTGCTGAAATGTAAAAACCCAAATTTCCGACTTATTGGTCGTTTTGTGGTGGAGGGTCACATACATGTATTGTTCGTCTCTACAAAACTACAATTTATTATAATACGGACATTAGTAATACTATCTGGTAAAGGAATGATAAAGGATAGTGCTTGGAGATCAGGAAATAAATGTTCTCTTAATTTACATTTGTTATTTTTTCGCAGCCCATAGACTAACTAAAAGCTGGCTTGTGATGGCGTTCTAAAACGATATGACAGGTCTGGACTCCGGGTAGCCAGGATTGGCTTCGTGAATGTAAAAAAAAAAAAAAAGGCTATACGCCTTCTACATCACGAAGCCAGGCGTTCTTACCCAGCAATCAGA
>CM046865.1:3384126-3389126 GCA_025617745.1 Heliocidaris erythrogramma | reverse complement strand
AATAGGTAATTGATCGATTCTATACCTAATTATCATTAAGCATTGTCACATGTACCCATAATAGAAACTCATTCCACAGCCCTCTCTTCCGCACTGAAAAGGCTGATGGAAAACCCTCTTCCTCTTAAAAAAGAAAACAAATACTTCCTACTAAACAAAGCCAAGGGATATTGTAAATCAATTAGCTTGATTTATAAAAAGGATAAAACAAATTTGGAAAGCCAGATCACATGACTTCTTATATGAAGTACAAGCTTAATGGTTTAGAACAATATCAAGTTAAGGTACAAATCGATTTTCACTTTCCCAAATTTCGCTTTGTTTTTAAAAAATGAATAAAGGTGATGTTGACAAAACAAACAAAAAATTACCTTCATAATGGATGAAATAAGCCAGTTCGGGGTTAGCGCATGGTACAAATGACCCCAAATATCCACAGATATTTTAGACATGGAGGGTCCCTTTATGTGCACTTCAGAAAAATAACTCTGGGAGTGATAGAGGTGCCTCATGAATAGCTTTTGTTTCCCCCTTTAAAAAGAATACTTCCACCTGGATATCATGGAATGCACCATTAGTGCATAATTGAATAATGATTACATGACATTCATGAGCACATGTCGAATATTAGTGTCAGTGGGTTTTAGAATTTTGGTACAGATGACCTTTATCTGCTCATGCTCAGATTGCATCCCCGAAGTGGCTTATTGAGCAGAATGTATTAGAAATTGATCATGGGGGTATCTACTTCTCTATTTCTGATTTATGGAGACATTCTAAAATTCATTACTTCATTCTATCCCTCCGTATCTAGATGGAGGCAATGTATTAGTAGAATGATGCATTGTCACATAGGCTTAGCCCACCACCCCCGGAGGGCAAACTTACTTCGTTTGTGATGAGAGTCGCTTCTGTCTCCTGGCTTGGAGCCGAAATGTGGCAAGCTTCCCGACCCACTTCTCTCGTCCAGGGTGGACAGATTGGCCTGGAAGATGAAGATTTTAGGATGATTGATAAAAGTTCAACCCTTTAAACCCTTCCAGTGCAGCCTAGTTTACAGACATGTACCATACCTACAATGTCACAAGACAAGGTTTTCATAATAATTTTTCTTTGTTTATCTTGATATCAATAGTGCTCCATGGCCCATCAAATTTCATAATGCATTTTGAATTTTGAGAAGAAAGACAGCCATTCTTTTTCCTAAAAGTATTAGATACAGTGATAAAATTGGGCTGATAAAACCACCTACAAAACTGAATGGGTGGAGTTTCAGAAGTGGACCGTTTGGGTATAAGGATCTAGCCTTTCTGGCATGTGGTACATGTATCAAGAGCACTGAAGGCAAATTATAAGATCGGTAACAAATTGCTCTATTTCTGAATTCTTGGATATAACTAAAAATAACTACTTGCCCCGTTTTTTTTTTAACCTATTGGAACAATTTTTTCATTTCCTGCAGGACGTATCCACATTATCAACTATTCTTCAAAGAGTAAAAGACAATGTCTCATTTCATTCCCCATGTTTTTCAAACACACCATAAATACTACTACTGTAATAGGCTGGCTTTACCTGTCTTTCTGCACATGACACCTTCACAAGGCGATGGCACTTCTTGTGAACCAGGAGCTTACAGTCAACGCACTTGTATCCCTGCCGCCCAAGTCCCCAGATACGGTCTGCGCAGTAGGCACACAGAGCCCTCTGTTAGTAGAAAATGGAAGTAAAATCTGAAGATTAGTCACAAAAAGGATGATGGGCTTCTATATTTCAGACTTCGCTGATATGCAGTCACAAACAACATTTGTTAACCACACCAGTATTTAACACTTAATTTCTTGAACTATGGTTGTGGAAAGTATTTGAACTTGCAATTGTCTGCATGATGAGGCATGCTACATGTATGTCTCCCTTCAACCTTCTCCTTCTAGTCACTATGAACACGATGACAAAGAAACACTATGAACATGGTGAACAAAGAAGCGGACAAAATATACAGCTCCTCATTGTACCTTCCACAATTGCCCTGGTAGACAAAAGAACATCCCTTCATTGCTATTATGTAAAAATATGTAGAACAGGTGTCACATGCATATTCACCTGGTCTACTTATTTCACATAATAGTAATGAAGGGATGTTCTTTTGTCTACCAGAGCAATTGTGGAGGGTGTACAATGAGGAGCTGTATATTTTGTCCGCTCTCTTTGTCATCGTGTTCATAGTGAAAGCGGACAAAATATACAGTTCCTCACTGAACCCTCCACAATTGTTCTGGTAGACAAAAGAACATCCCTTCATTGCTATTATGTAAAATAAGTAGAACAGGTGAATATGCATGTGACACCTGTTCTACATATTTTTACGTAATAGCAATGAAGGGATGTTCTATTGTCTACCAGAGCAAGTGTGGAAGGTACAATGAGGAGCTGTATATTTGTCCGCTCCTTTGTTCGCCATGTTCATAGTAATTTCAAGTCAATGTTATCATTATTCAAGCAACCATAGTATGCATTCATTTTCAACAAAAAATGCCCACATTAAAGTTTACTTTCCATCATATATATATCTGCTTTTAAGTTAGCACTATGTCATATAATAGCACTCTGGCAATATCATAAATAATTGTGGTTTAGAAGCATTCTACCAATATATCACAAATATCTATGGTAAACTTAGTTTAAGCACCATAGCAATGGCATAAATATTTGTGAAAGAGTAAAAAAGTTTGTGGAAATGCATAGCTGTGGTACATATGGTTGAATGAGTATTGCAAACCTACATGTATCAAAAATAATTGTGGTTTAATCTTATTCTGGTAATATTAAAACCCCTTTTGTTTGATGTTTGTGGTATATTACTGGAAATTTCCCAAATGGAACAAGTCAATTCTATAACTCATTTCTTATGTTAACCTTCCATAGGCATCAAGTGCCGACTGATACGACTGCGGGATTGCCAGGAGTGCCCATCACCACAATTGACAGAAGGAATGCATGCGCATGAACAAAAGCTTCACATAATAACCCATTTCTGGTCTTAATTGATGACATGACAACACTTTTTTATCACCTGTATAGATTAAATTTATACTGGCATTTTAGGAATGAAAGAGTTAAAGACGAGCATAAAACTGATTTTTGTAAGATTAGTTGTGTTGCTTACCCGACTGAATCTCTTGGCCTGGAATGTATGTCCATTGACCTTGTACAGCTTTCTCCATCTTCGAGCTCCACGTCTGTAAATGTTTCCTGCAGGGGAAGAGCAAGAAAGGAATATGATTGTTAAAGGTATGGCTGCCATATCACTGATAGCAGATGGAGAGATAAAACAGAGAATTTATCGTCTGTTGAGAGCCAGAGTCGCGTTAACTCAAAAAACTTTTTCAGATGGAATAAAAGGCCTTCTGGCTCTTAGCTAATATTGAAAGTGACCAGACAAAAATGAAACTAATCTTAAAAATTGAGAAATTGCAACATGCAGAACAAAGAAGAGAATTCAATGATTATATTAATGTAATAAAAGATAGAATACCTCATTAAAACTATTTTGCATCAACGATTTCAATAAGCCTAAAGAAGAGCATTTAACCGGTGTGGAAAACAGTTCCCTTCAGGGGCCGTCACATATCCAAAACGGAGCCTGCCCGACTTCTCTGCGAGCTCAAAATAGCATTTTCGCCAAGAATACGGCCGGAATGCGGCCGATGTCTTCTCGATCATTGCGGGCTCTGCCATGATTTTTAGGGGTCGGCCGACTCCCGTTTGTTACTTACGGGCACCGGGGCAACTTCTCATCACTAGTGTTCAAAGGGCTCCTTCTCAAGCCCTGTCCAATATGTGACAGGGTAGATTTCAAGCAAAAAATATTCTCGAATCCAAGGCAGATTTGAAATTCAGGGACTTTCTGGCGATCCACAAATTCGGCCAGAGACTGTTGGATATGTGACACAGGCATTTTCATGTTTATGAGCTACCCATACCACAGTCTGCCAGTGGATTTCAAGATGATAGCATATGAACCTGCATAAATGACTAAACTGAGTACCACATAGCCCAAGAGCCTGAAATATATACAGTAACCGAAGACAGATGTCTGTCATTACAGGTTACATATACCAGCAGATTTTATATTTGTGAGTTCCAAATTGAGTACATTTAGGTACAACATACCAGGCAATGTAACCAAAGCAGTCCTGTCATGCGACAGAATTCTTTAAATATACTTGATAGCCATGAAAAAGGTTACCTGTCTTTGTTGCTGGTACACGAATTGTAAAAAAATCAAATTGTGAACTGAAGCTTGACTAAGATACATGTAGGTATATGTCTTTATTGTAAAACATTTGCTATCATTTTTTGACAAATGCAAATTCACTTTATTAGTTATACATTTTTACAATTTAAAACATTTTTTCTTCTTCAAATCTTTGATCTAGAAAGGGAAGCATAATGAACAGTGAAACTTCTGATATTGCTATAAGAGTCCTTCTTGCTGAACTGCTAATCAGGGCGACTTATGTCCTTGTGTTACTATTTCCAAGGGGAAGTCTGTGCTTCCATCTTCTCCGCAAATTATCACGAGATTAGCTCATGAAAAATTAAAGCCATCAAATTTAGCTCAAGGCAGTTCAAGATAATTACTCAGGGAGAAGAAAAGAGAGAATAAGGGGAGGGGCAGAACGTTGGGGGGGGGGGGGGGGGGGGTTGCGGACCCAAGTTTAGGGTTCATGACTCAGTTCCAAGCTTCCTTTATCTCTCTTTCTCTATCTCTCTCCCTCTCTCTCTCTCCAAGGCTAAGAAAGTATGAGAGGAAGTGACCCATACATGTAGCTTTGCATAAAAACTCTCTGCCCCTTTCTTTCGGATCCTTTCCAAAATAGCCACACGGCTTGGCATTTAGACGAGTGTTTGCTCTTGGCTATCTGAACTTGACCTACATTCATACAGCACGCAGCTACATGCAGAAGTGTCAAGGCAAAAATGCATTCATGTACCTA